>PVKU01002750.1:0-188503 GCA_004027475.1 Anoura caudifer
GCCGCCTAAGGACCCCACGCTGACCCGCTGTGCCCCTGGAGCACATGAGTTTGCTTTACACAACATCGTTCCATCACGTGGCTGCCAGGAAACATTACTCTTCGCCATCAATATGCACTTGGAGTTTTCCATTTTTACCCGGGTTCTGGACTCTCGTCTGGTGAGTATCCTTGTCCACTGACAGCATAACCACCATCCTGTGGTTTCTCAACCACTAGTCTCCCGGGCCTGGATCAGACAGAGAAAACAAACACAGGTGGAGAAGTCTTGCTGTGCTTCTCCCTCTCACAACATCTGGGAAATTTTGTAAGAGGTAAAAGCCCTTCAAGGACACCTGGAATTTGGATCTGGCTTCGCCGTTAACAAGCTGTGTAATGTGGGCCAGGCCACTTAGCATCACTGAGCCTCACCTTCCTCATACGCAAACATGGGGCTAAGAGGAATAGAATTAAAGTCCTAATGTAAACACTGTACTTCTGCACCTGCCCAGAGCCTCCATTTGTACTTATGAAGCTGTGTTAATTGACGGATGGACTAAATTCAGAGGAAGGACTAGAGGTCTATGTTGGCAGAACTTTTAGTGGAAGTATATAATGCTTAAGTCGTGCCTTAAGGGTAGACATGATTCAGCGTGGGTGTGACAAAGGGAAGGGCATTTACAACAAGGGAACAGCCTAAGCCATCAGAATGACAGGCAGTATCAGCTCGGCTGGTATCTGTGGGCTAGGGGGACATTGAGCACATGGAGGGAGATACATTGCAAGGAAAGATGAACACAAAATAGCATCTGCAGCTCTTCCTCGGGCACTTTTACAATTTGTCATGGAGCTTGTGGATGAAAATTTACACTTGAAGCCAAGTTCTGTTCACTGAATGTGTTAGCCAATTTCAAGATGTTCTTAATCGAGGTCTTTATAAACATCAAAAACCCTTAAAACATAACATACAGACATTCCCTTTTTCAAATATGAAAAAGCACATATGTATCATCAAATTCTCAATGTCAGTGTTTCTCTAATTCAATGTAAGAAATTACTTGTTATAAAATGTTATCTCTGGGAGTTAAAAAAAAAAGGAGGAAAAGAATAAAACCAGGGGTTTGAACACAGTAATGCAGTTTAGATTCCAACTCTCAATCAGCTCTGATACAAAGGCCAACCTGAAGTGGAAGTGAGAGGAAGTCTTTACTCATTCTCCATATATTAATCAGATCAAAGGAAGTGCTCCCAACCAGGTCAAACAGTTTATGCAAACACTTGCTTTACCTAATTAATCCCTGATATTACACAAGAGGTTACATGGGAGGCCCACCCCCGGCTCTAGTCCCATCCCCTAAAGAGGTGGCTGTGCCTTAATCACTGATGTTTATGTGACTGAAAGAGAAGCTGCTGCTGAGGACATTTACATAAATAGGACCCTACACATGTATCTCAGCTCTGGCTGCTTCCTGTGAATAGAAAACTTCCTACAAAGTTACCTTATTCCTACCTTGATTGCACAGCGTTATGCTAATGCACTTGGTTCTGGTTTTGTTTACTGTTTAGCATGAATCATTTCTGTGAATGTTTACCACATTTACTTTATATAATATCAATCAAAAGATAGTTTTCAAAGTTGTAATTGGCCTAGATCACAGAAAGCTGGATTCCCCCCCCGCGCCTCCCCCCACCCCCAAATACAAAGGAAGAAACATTCCGCTGTCAAAGGACTTAAAAGAACATCAGGTCTGCGTGCCGCCCTAGGTGCTGCCTGTTCAAGCACGCAGAAGTCACGCAACACCATTCGTACTGCGGTGGGACCTGCGACCTCACCCCAGGGGCCATGCCCTGCTCAGCTTTCTAGCTAATCTAATTGTCTCTAAGAGTCAACTTTTTGCCTAAAGTAATAGGATCATTCATGAGCAAAACTCAGGTGAAAAAAACATATTTCCACCCGTGCATATGTGCATTAAGGGATGAAGTTTGCCTCTGCCAAAACTGCTTCCGCATACAAGTCCCCAACTGCCTCAGATTCCTCTTCACTTGGGAGAGAGGAAAATGGAAATGGACATTTAATTTCCTTAGTGACTTGGCTCTCAGATTCCAAATAGACCCTCTCCAGGTGAGCAGACCCTTCCAGAAGGTGACTCATCCCTCCATTCCTGCCTATCCCTGCTGGTCTTCCCCACAATCTTCCCAAGGGGTGGTATCTTTCAGCTAAAATGGTCTTTGCTGCTTTCAAGCCACAAATCCCTCCCCTGTGGAGAGCTGAGTACTCTGGGAGCCACAGCAAATGGCTGGAACACCAGGAAAGAAGACAAGGAGCAAATCTGTGGTGAGGTGGCAGGTTGTAAAACAGCGATTTCTCTAAGCCCAGTGCAAAAGACTGGAAAGGCCAGTAATGGAGGGTTGTCATCAGAGCCATGAGTGATGTCAACTGCAATGCCAAAATGTTTCAATGACAGAGGCTGCTAAAAGACTTTCCTATCTTTAAGCTCTGCCCTCTCCACCCAAGTGTTGCCCATTACACTGTGACTTATACCATCCACGTATTAATATTATTAATCAGGAGAAGGACCTTTTATCTCCCACCACCCTCGCTCCTTCTCTGCCTTAACACTTCTAGGCCAGTGCAACGTTTGTCTAAAATTTCATTACAAAGATTTCTCCCAAAGCAAGGTGATGCTAAAACGAAGATTTGGCCCTCAGCAAATAACCTTTTTCTGAAATAAATCATGAAGATAAAACCAAAGCGGTAACTAACATATTAGATGGCATACCACAGCACTACGAGCATAGGTAACCATGAAGCAGAGCACATTCAAAGTTTAATGCTCAGTTCTGCAAAAATTGAAAAGAAAGAATAGTCAAGATCTTCTGGAGGAAATGGAATCGTCTCTGTAAGCATGTAATTTATCATCTTGAAATAGATTGGGCAAGCTCCTCCCCAGCCGCACAACCACGTCCACCCTCCATGTCCGTGCAATGCCCCCAGTCCAGCCCCCAACTCCGAGATCCCACAGAACCGGCTCAGTGGGACAGAGGAGGTGCTGGGCTCCAGGCTGGAAGGCCGCTGAGGGCCTGGACTTGGAACGTCCCTGCAATGTGTCCAAGTCATATTTCTATAATCCGGTCAAAGTGATCTTATCCTGAAAACCACAGGTTTGCTTTTGTCTTAAAGTTTTGTGTGTGAGTGTTTTGATCAAATACTTGCCATGAATTTTCAGACTTAATCTTGTCTGATACCATCAGGGAATAAAGAAAAGAGTCTGTTACCTGATGCCAAAGCTGCACATTTCTGCCCTTATGTATCTAGCAGAGTGGAAATCTTCTCAACTGTTGCACCAAGGTTCCATGCATAGGACGGGAGTGGCCCTGGGCATGGGAAATGTTAGCAGTATGCCTTAGAGAAGATCGTGGCCTCATTCACCCAGCAGGTGTTTACTGAAATTGTGTGGCAGGTACCACGTGATATTCATCTGATCCTCACAGACCAGGCGGCCTGGTAAAAGAGGGAGACGAGTTGCAGGCATTTGTAATCAGGTGTGAGAAGTGGAAGAACGGGAAAACACAGACAAAGGATGGCCAGCTCAGGCTTGGAGGGGTCAACGAAGGTTTCCTGGGCAAAGTGCCACCTGTGCTCTGATGAGAAAGACAGGTTGCTTCCCTAGCTTGGCTCTTGTAAATAGTACTGCAGGGAACATAAGGGTGCACACATGTTTTCAAATTAGTGTTTTGGATTCCTTTGGCTAAGTACTTAAAAGTGGAATCACTGGGTCATAAAGCAATTCTATTTTTTAATTTTTTGAGAATCTCCATACTATTTTGCACAGTGGCTGTATCAATTTATCTCAAAAATGCAGTAGGGTCCCCTTTTTTCCATGTCCTTGCCAGCACCTGTTATTTGTTGATTTATTGATAACCATTCTGACAGGTACAAGGTGACATCTCATTGTGGTAACTACGCATAATGCCAGTCAGATGCTAGAACTATTGGGCTGATCACTTCATAAATTATATTGTAAGTGTCTAGTTACTGTGTTGTGTACCTAAACAAATATAAATATTATATGTCAACTGTAATGGGAAAAAACTGTTTAACTATTTTCCAGAAATATAAGAGAAAAAGAATGAAAAGATAAAATGGGGGGTTGGTAAGAGGGAAGCATGTTTGAAGCAAAGGGAACAGAGTTTGCTAGGCCGCTTACATACCCTGGAAGTGATCTGTTAAACTTCCAAAGCTCTGACTATTAGAACATTTGCTCATACAAATGGATGAAGAAAATACGCATTTGGTTGACATAGTGATACACAGTAATTTCTATCTCAGTGGAATCCCCGGCTTGAACATCACCAGTCTGAAAATAGGAGCCTCTACGTGACATAAACAAGACGCGGCTCTTTTCCTGAACTGCAATAGTCTAAACATACATTCGGATCCAGGACATCACCACAGGCCTTGGCAGCAGGAGGGAAAACAAGAGATTAGCATTCACCCAAACACAGCACGTGTTTTTAATGGATTCAGTATAACTTATTTACATGAAGTGTCACTTCTTCCCAAAGGAAGAATCAGTGGTCTTTGTCCCTGTTCATTTCTAAACATCGTGAACACAATGGCCCTGACTCTGCTTTGCATTCGGAACTTTCCTAATGACAACACTGGCTTTTATCACAGACTCATAACATGAGTACAGCTAAACAGGTCTTCACTGGGGAGAGATGAAAGGGCCTAGCTGCTTGATTACTCCTGCTGATAATCAAACCGGTATAGCCATCACCCCAGGATTCATCAAGTCCTGTGCAACAGGAGTAAAAAGTCACCGTTGCGAATGTTTTCTGGCTCCATACCGCGGAGCCAAGCTTCAGAGCCAGCTTCGGGGCAGCACTTCAGGGAACATTCAGCGAGCATCGACCTTCTGTCTCGTCATGGGCTGGCTCTGAAGCAACCAGCCAGGGGGCTGGAAGGCTCCTTCTGGCTTCCTGCATGCCCTTCTGCATCCCCATGTACACAGGAAGTTTTCAAAGATTTAAGAAAATCTGCACAGGACTAGATGTTCTGATAATTTTCTGCCGTCTCCTCCCCACCAGCAAAGCCTAGTCCCCAGCAATCTTCTTATTCCTGTTGACTACAGAGATGATTTATATCAATATTTTATTGACCATGAGAGAACTCCACACACCTTGCTGGGTGGAAAAGTTTACCAGCAGCTGTTTTAGTGTGGTTAAGTTCTCGTGCAATTACATATTTACAATGCAGGTATAGGTCCATGGAGATTTGCATGAAAGATATTTTAAATGTTACTGCCTCTATTTTAGTAAACAAAGCAAATATTTGTGAGTGACTGGATTTTAACCTTTTTTTCTTTATAAATTTCTGCAATGTCTGAACTGTTACGATGGGAATGTTTTATTTTATTGTCAATAAAAACTATAAATAAAGATATACAAGACTACAAAATATAACTTTTAATGTATAAATATGTATTGTATTTATTAAAGCTACAAATAAATAGGTATATGTGTGTATTCACATATTTATTTATGTATGCATAATAATAAAATTTATTTATAGTTTTCTTTTGTAAATAAAGTAAACCAGAGTACTCTGAATAGGCAGCTGGCTAGACCATTTACAGACTGCATTTCAGGGGCAAGTGATGCTAAATGTCCAGGACAGTAGCTGTCCTGGCTCAAGACGTCCAGGAACAGGAGTCAGCCCAGCTGCAGCGGGGGCCACAGCCTTTAGTTTTTCAAAGCTTTCTAAACTATTAAAGGATTATAATAATGCTTCAAGACTCTGGAAGTGAAAATTTGTGCTTGGTTTAAATTTGGAAAAACATTAAGGGCACTCAAAATCCTTAATGACTGAGGATAGGCAGAATGAACACTGGATGGCCAAGTTCAGATGAGGCTCTGGGCTCTTCCTTGACTATCCAAACTCAGCAGAGCTGAGGGTTAACTCCTGAACATCTTCCAGGAACCTTCTAACAACTACAACACCCTGTTTGCACTGATCTGTATACATGTGACTTACATTTAAAATTAAAAGTGTGCTCCCGAAACATATGGACAATTTAGTTTCATATGACCCTTAGGTTCCTTTTGCATTTGGTGTGGGTCAATCATTCTATTCCAGATAAGCAAACTCATTGCCAAAAAGTTTGGAATACAGGGCTCATGCTGCCAATCTCTCTACTTCTTTAATCCATGGCAAATTTCAGACCCGAAGCTCTGTCCGGTAGCAGATCACAGAAAAGACTCAATTCATCGACACTGAATGGACCCACTGAGAAGTGTTTCTTCAGAAATCACTTCATGCTTTCCTGTAAGTCTTCTGTAGCGGTGGACATTAACTGCAGAGAACTTATCCAGACTAGCATCTCTGTGTTGGGGGAAAGTCGGAGCCTCTGAAACTATTTATTAGACGAGTAAAAAATTTAATACCTTCTTTGGGTCAAAACACTGTTTTCCTCTCAGTATCTGTACTTTCCACTTTTTAAAAGAAATTTTAATTGACCATCTATGGCAGACAGACACTAATGATTCCAGCCTCTTGGTATCCGTGTCCTTGTGTAATCTTTTCTCTCTCAATGAGAGTGGGATCTGTGACTTGCTTCTAGCCAATATATTATTGCAAAGGTGACAGGCTGTCACTTCCGTGACTACGTTCCATAGAATCCTAACATTCACCTTGCTAGGAGATGCTCCCTTGCTGGTTTTGAAGAAGAAAATAGCCATGTCAGGGAGCCCCACATAGCAGGGGACTATGGGTGGTTTCTGTCAACAACCAGCAGGAAACCGAGGCCCACCATCCGACAAGCCAGCCTGGCCTGAATCCTGCCAATAACCGTGGGAGCTTGGAGGCGAAGCCCCACCTGACACTGTGACTGCAGCCTGGTAAAGCAGAAGACCCAGGTAAGCCCAGACTCCTGATCCACAGAAACCGTGTGATGATAAATACGCATGGTTTTAAAGTCTGCTGTCATATTGTTGTGCGGCCATAAATAACCAAAACATCATCTTACAAGACAATAATAGATCAGTGGCTGACACTCGTGCTTTCAGTGACATCCAGTTATCCAAGTGGACTTCCATGTCAGATAGTCATGCTTAGGAAGGACAGCCTCCCAGCAAATAGTGGGACTGAGCAGACCACGTCACTCAGGACAGGTGATGCCTGGCTGGTTACTTCCTGCCCCAGTGTGGATCACCGATCTCCGTTTCTCTGATTCTGGTCAGCTTTTTCACTCAGCAGTTCTTCCATGTTTTGTTACAGACATGGAGTTATATATTTTTTGTAAGCTCAGGTTTATTTTAAGAATATAATATAAACACTGAATAAGCCTATCCCCACCAACTACAGAATAAAAGACTTGGTCACATTGTGAAAAGAAGACTAGACATTTAGTTGACCTTGAAGTTAGAGGACAGACTTGTTACTAAGTTCAGGAAAGCTCAATTTGCAAGTAAGGCTTGAGTCTCAAGAGGCATTTTTAAAAAGAAAGCTTGTGAGTATTGACACTGTTGGACCCTGGAAGGAAGAATGTATAATGGCTCCCCAAAGATGCGGTCAGCCCTCCTGTACATTTGTTGATCATTTTACTTAGGTCACTTGTCCTCCTATGTGGCCCGGCATGGGGACTTTAAAAGACTCTTTGGAGGCCAGCAGAGAGACATGATGGCATTTAATTGGTGGCAAGATCCTTAGTACTGTGGTCAGCAATACATGAGTCCAGGGGCATTCCAGTCACTTGAATACCATCTGAATGAGAAAAGAGAAAATTGAGGCCAGGAGGCAAGGCCGCTACCTCCATTTCGTGAGGTCTGAGAGAAGCTAGGCTAGTAAGCTGGTCACTTACTTCCTTGTTAAGGATCACCGATCTGCCACCTCCCTTTGAAAGGCTGCTACCTTCTGGAGATGACTGCCCAACGCCTTTTCAGTTTAAAACTACGCGTATGCCATGTGGCATGGGGTTAGAATGCTAGATTTTCACTGTTAGAAGGAGAGCTTGACAATCATTTTTTTGCAATCCTCAAAATTAGTTTCACATGCATCATATTTGTGCCAGACATGAGTTAAGCACAGTGGATACAGGATCCAGAAACACCCATTCCTGACCTTGAGAGGCTCAGTCAAGTAGGAAAAGGGGCATTGTAAAAGGCAGCATAAAACTTTAAAAGGCCAACAGTATCAAATGTTGAAGATATGGAGAACTGGAGCTCCTATATATTGCTGATGAAAATGTAAAATGGTACAGCCACTGCGGAAAACGAGCAGCTCCTTATTAATTTAAGTATGTTCCTACGCTATGACCCAGCAATTCCACACTTAGGTAATTACCCAAGAGAAATGAAAACATATTTCCCGAAAAAGACGTGTACGAGAGAATGTTCGCGGTAGACTCATTCACAATAGCCAAATCCTGTAAAGACTCCAAATGCCCATCAATAGGAGAATGGACAAACTGCAATATAGTCAGAAGACAGAATACTACTCAGCAATAAAAATTAATGAAACACTGATATGGTGGATATCAGTGCCTATCACAACATGGGTGACTCTCAAAAACATTGAATGAAAAAAGCAATACACAAAAACATACATATACTCTCTAGTTCAATTTCTATGAAGGACAAAGACAGGCAGCCTTAATCCTCTTAAGTGGCTGGAACCTACAGAGATGGGACATGAGGAACTTGCTGTGAACTGAGAATGTTCTACATCTTGATTAGGTAGACAGGTACACAGATGCGCACACTTAACGAAACCCATCAAGCAGTGCGCCTAAGATATGTGCACTTCACTCTATGTAAATTTTGGCTCAGTTAAAAATAAAGGAATAAATTGGAAGTACAGGATTTAAGAATCAGATCTAGGTTCCTGCTGCGTCTCTGAAATACACTCACTGTGACCCAGGCCAGTTATCTAATCCCTCGGAGCTTCCCTTTTCTCACCTGGGACATAGGTAATGCTGCCTAAGGTTTGCCATCTCTCAGGGTGTGCTGAGGAGTCAAAAGCGGTAACATTCGTGGACTCTTTCACTTAATGTCTGCCACACAGGCACAATAAATGAAAGCTATTATCATTCCTACTTTCAGAAAAACTACATGAAGTGCTAAGTTCTACCCAGAAAAAGCAATTCTGCCACAGTGGCAACTGGGCCTGAGAAAGCTGGATGAATGGGTTGACAGTGTGAACTAGCCTTTGAAACAGGGTTTCCCCGGGTGGAAGAAGGGGTGGAGGTAACCCATCCCTGCACCTTTTATAACCAAGTTACTCTGACCCCTGCAAATTAAGCAGCTTCCATGGAGCGAGAGGCATCTGCGAACAGGTTAATTCAGTGACTGTTCATTAATTAGGTGCCATACACAGCACATCATGCTCGGTACTACCACTGGGAGAGATCAAACACCACGTGACCGTGAACACTGATTATACTGGAGGCGTGGCTCCCTTCAGGAGCAACAGGAAACTTAGCCAGATTATGAATGTCTTTGAACCTGCCAGGCTCACATCACGTTGGATCATGGCTATTGAGGTGTTTTAAGGGAGACTATATTGTTTTCAGCAGACAAAGCTGGGTCTGGAATCTGGAATTGGGCACCTACTTGCTCTGCGGCCTTTTGCAAATCCCCTCACCTCTGAGAGCCTCAGTTTTCTTACCTGCAAAATACCTAAGACTTAGAGATTAAGTGAGATAACCTGAGTGAAAACAGTAGGGCATTTAGTACGGTAGAAGCTTGAAATACATGAACAAACTTCCCATGGAAATGGCTACAGAAAATTCCAGACTAGAGTTAGAGTATAACTGTGGGAGGAGGGTGTCCCTTAACCTCCAACTATAATAGTGCTGACTGAATCACTGTCATTAAAGAATTAATCCCTCGAAAGGAAAAATGCAGTTTTGGATTTTAAAGAGACTTGTATTTTAAATCACAAAACAGTTCTACTGAAATGGTCAGTATCTCTTGACCAAAATTGGCCAAAATAAGTGCTGTTGGCATGGGCAGGCCGCTCTGTAGTCTTACGCAATGGTAAACAAAGTCACTAAGAAGGGACCGTTTCTGTTGTGAGCACCTGTCTCACCAACCTCTGCTCCTTGCTTCTCCTGGGATCTGTCAAAATGCCTTCAGAATATTTGATCTAAATAAGTCTCTTGATATAGACGTTTCTTTCTTGAAATTTTAATATAGGAAATGAAGTTTGTTTATCTACAAGCATCTTCAGGTGCCCGGGGCCACGTTCAAATTTAGGGTTTCAAAATTTCATTTCTGGCAATAATTACATAGGTGTGTTCTTTATTTTATTTAATATCTCTTCCCTGTGTTTTATTTAGCTTCCAGAACCACACTGAGTATGTCATCACCGAGACAGAGTGGTTTGTAAACCCTCTAAGTGCTACTCACCAGTATCGCCACAGACCAGCCCTGTTATAAGAAACCTCTTAAAATACACGGACTAGGGCCATGCGGAATTTGCTGCCTCCAAGGGTACGAATTAAGGCCAAGTGCAAGCATGTGCCTACCGAGGAAACGGTCTTACACTTTTTAAACATATCAAATACTCCAGCAAAATAAAGTACATGCTTGAAATAATATCTCACTTTGTTAGGATAACCACAGCTGAAGAGATTTGCAGATGGGAAGGAGCTCCCCATGGCCTTCCTAGGGCTCCTCACACCTTTAAAGGAAGGACACCTCTTAGTTCCCTTCGGAAAGGGGACATGTTATCTTGACAGAGTCAGCCCACTGCCTCTACAACTCCTAGTGGTCGGAACCTGTATCATCTTCTTGCTCTTCTCACTTAAAACACAAGAAACTAAAACCATAGTTTTTTGCGACAACACCTCACATACAGCTATATTTGGTGATGGAGACCGTGATTGGTGTAAGACAACTGCATAGCGTAGGTGCACGTATGGGACTGTCTGTTACTTCAAAACACAAATGAGAAAAGATGGCTAGAAAGCCAGTTCATGCCTACACAAATTAACTGAGGTTTATCTTGTTTTTTCACAAAAAGCATGAAAACAAATCTTCACTATTTTACTGACATTCTCTCTGCGCTAATGACAGGTTTTAAACATCCTAGAGATGAGTCCAAAAGCACCCACTAACGATCTGTGATGCCCTTTGGATTGACTTCCCATTAACCGACTGCTCTTATAGTATTTAAATGTTAAACCCTCATTCTGATTCCTCTTAGACTGCTGTTTGTTCTAGGTGGACCAAACAAAATAATTCAGAAAAATTGCTCAGATGCACACGTGTGAGCTCTTCGATGTGAGCATCTGAAGGCCAGAGCTCTCGCTGCCACTGCACGGGGAAGGCTGGCCACAATTTGCTGTCTGTTCAGACGTTTGATTAGCAAAACCAGGCCTCCCTGGGCAAAGAAAATGAAAAGTCCTGTAAAGCTTTTGAAAGGCAGTTATCAAATGCTTTATCAATCAAAGTGGGACATGATATAACCATAAAGGAAACCTATCAATTTATTGGGATTTTTCTCTCTCCCTAGTTCCAAGGAATAGAATTTCTTCCCAAAGGTAGAAATTACGACAGGGTGAAATTCTGACCAAATAGATATAGATATTATTGCAATAATTTCTTCTTTCCCTAAGTATTAAATTAATCTTGAGAAGGAAATCATGTAAGTTAATGCAGGTATAGGAATTTTCTATGGATACAAATGAATTACTGATGCCATACAAAATTTTGTAACTTCATTTTTTAATGTATCACTTAATAAAAGGTGATCTTTCCCCACTTTAAAGAAAGCATTTTATCCACAAGTTATAAGAAAGACATTTTATTCTATTTTAAATCTTACTAGTCTATTTTTTTAAAACCCACCAAAATATCAAGCAGAGCTAGCGTCATCTTACAGTTCTTATTTTCCTTTCAAAAGTTTCTTGGTCATTGAGGACTTGCAAGTTTCAGAAGGCAGGCACCGTCAAGCACAAACGCAAGTTGTCATTAACAAACACCGGCAGGGACAGCAGGGTAAGGCCCCCCACGACACGGCAGAGAAGGGGACTCTCCAAAGGGGTTAAGACCATGAACGTAGGATGAAGGTACGATGGGAGAACTGCAGCCCAGTCACTAGGGCTTCACAGGAGGGAAGGCTCACAGGGGAAGGGCCCAGAGCAGGAGGGTCAGGCTTCAAGTGCCAAAGAACAATATCTGCCTCTGTGTTCCTGGTGACCCCCAGGACACAACCAACAGCGCAAAGTTTCAGCGTTCAGAGCACTATCCCATTTTTTTCACATACAGGAGACGCGCGCTCCAGATACACGGCCTTCAAACCAAATGCATAGGTCAAATCCCATCTTCCTACTGGCACATTTTTTTCAAACAGGGCTTGGATTCATGTGGGGTTTGGGGTTTTAGGGTCCGTTGGTCATAATGTAACCATCAGAAGCAGCATCCCCAGGAGTGCAATACGAGGTGCAAGTTCATAGCCAGCTTAAGACCATGGTGATTTCCTGACCTCTGGGAGTATCCCTTCCTTTCGTCCCTTCTGCAACAGTTGTCATTTCCTTCCTATTCCTTCTGCAGCTGTCCTTTCCGCCCTCTCAGCACCATCGTAACCAATCTCCTGTACAAGATGCCCCCTGTTTGAAATACCTGTATTTCCCTCTCTTCATTGGACCCTGTCTCATGCCATGTTCCTCTCACTACCTAGCACGGTGAGTTTTACCCAAAATAGGAAAACAGGAAATTACTGAATTTGTAGTTTAGAAACACTAATTTGAACTCTTCTCTCCGTCACTTAACTGGCCATGTTTGCAAGTGAGTTAGCCCCTACTTACCCCGTCTGTGTGGTGGAAACAACAGCACCAGCCATGTCCCAGGAAAATGGGGTGAAAGCTTCCAGCTCTGAGATTCTCTGCCTGACCACCCATTAGCATCACCTGGGGAAGTGCTTTTAAAAATCCACATCTGGCTCCTCCCCCAGAGAGTCAGATAATTCCTTTCAACTGTGATCCAAATGTTGGAAGTTTTCGAACCTCCCCAGGTGACTCACCCTCACAGCACAATCTGAAAAAGCACGAGGGTAGAACTGAGCGTGTGTTCTGCGAACTGACAGCACCTGTTACAAAAGCAGGTTCCCAGGCACCACCTCAGACCCATGCTATCAGAATGCGAGTTTTACAAGATCGCTGGGTGATTCCTGTGTGCATGCCAGCTTGAGGGGCACTGATCTGGACTATAGAAGACACTGGGGGAACAATAGCAGCCTTATTGAAACACTTGTTGAACAACAATGAACACTTACTGAAACGGAATGCTGGGCACACACCTGTGCAGTACCCTTGAGTGGAACCTACAGGCACCTCTACTCTGGGAGGTATACGATCCTGAGAGTTGGTGCCCTCACACGTGCTACAGCAGCTCCTACTCCTATTCCTCTGCAAATCATTCTCCGTTCTCCACAGGGAGCCCAAGTGAGCCTTGCAAACATGGGTCCGTGGACCAGCTGCAGCAGCATCACCTGGAAGCCGTTAGAAATGCAGAATCTCAGGCCCCACCCTATGCCTAGTAACCAGTCTCCAGTTTAACAAGTTCTTCAGGTGATTCAAATGTATCTCCTGAAATCCTCCAGTGACTTTCTGTTACACTAGGAGGGAACCTCAAAAGCCAGATGATCTGCCCCAGCCCTCCTCTCCAACTGGGTATCCGAGTACCCATGCTCACCATGCTCCACAAGCACCGGCCTTCCTTCTGCTCCTCAGGCCCACCAAGCTCACCCCTGTCTCAGGGGCTTGGAACTGGCAGTTCCCTCTGACCCTCATCCCCCAGGCATTCGTTCATGTGGCTGCCTCCTCAACTCATTTGTCACCTCCTGAGAGTGGCCTTGTCTGGTCACCCTGTATCATGAGTCCCCTTCCCTCACCCTGTCCCCAACTGTTCTTGATCATATTATCCTGTTTTTCTTTCTTTAGGTACTTATGAATATTTGAAATCATTTATATGTGTACTTATTTACTACCACCTTCTCCCACCCAAGCATGTAAACTCCATAAGAAAAGGGGCCTTGTATGTTTCATTCTCTGTTATATCTCAGAGTCCAGAAAAGTGCTTGGTAGGCATTTAATAAATACTTGTTGAATATTTGCTTCCTTTATATTTCTTTCTTCACAATTCCCAGTACAACAAGTTTGATGCTAATTGTTAGACGGAAGCTCCTTTTCCCACACCTTGAAATTCCAAGTGAAGGAATTCTAGCCAGAGGACATCCCTGGCCTGGCAACTCTTCCACCTCCTTTCAGCAACTTTTTTTTAAAAACATTTTATTTATTTATCTTTAGAGGGGAAGGAGAGAGGGAGAGAGTGAGAGAGGGAGAGAAATATCAATGTATAGTTGTCTCTCATGCATCCCTTGCCGGGAACTGGCCTGCAACCCAGGCATGTGTCCTGACTGGGAATCGAACCGTGATCCTTTGGTTTGCAAGCCCGTGCTCAGTCCACTGAGCCACACCAGCCAGGGCTCAGCAACTTTTTTGATGGATGAGATTTCAAACAACAACAACAAAAAACCCCTGCACATTTTTGGCCTTTGGAGCCAGGCTATCTCCCAGATTCTGGAACCCTCTGTCCCTAACTTCTCTTCATGGGGCAGGCTTTGTCCCAGTAAGGGGGTGGGGAGGTGCTGTGGGTTCAGAGGATAATTCCAATTTGGAGGGGGGTTAGCAAGCCCCCTGGGGTGCAAAGCTAAAGCCATTTTGATCTTGAATGGCCTGTCTCCAATGTATCTGCTGAAATACTCTAGTCTCCAATGGTTCCAAATGGTCCAAAATACAGAAGAGGACTAAAGCAGTATTATTTATTAAACTGCTTAAAGTCCTAGCACACAACTCGTATCATGTATACTGATAATAGCTATCAGTAAAAAACAGGTATCATGGGAGAGCTAAATATCTTACTCAGACATCCATGGAACTATCTAGAAGTCTGTTTTCACCTCTAATATATGTCCTAATGAGTTATCAGCTGAGGAAAATGATCCTGATTCACATGGTTTCCCATGACTTCCAAAGAGAATCGCTGATCTCTTTTTTTGTGGCATAGTAATCCGGTCTCCCAGACCACAGTGTCTCTGGAAGGCTTAGCTCTGGGGAGCAGCTGTTTCACCTGAGAAGTGTTCTGCTTTCTCACCTACCTCAGAGAAAATTTCTTGCCTCCCCAGGGGATCACCAGTGTACCCCCAGCTCCTGCCTCCCCTCCTGGATACTTGGTGGACCCAACGTCCATTTTTCTGCAGGGTCTCTCAGTGTTTCCAATGGCATTTGAAAATGATGACAATTCTTAGAAATCTGAAGATATAACCTAGGAGCAATTAGAATACGTATGTGAAGTCCAAAATCTCTAATTTCCTTTGGAGCTAGATGGAATTTAGAGGTTTTCTAATTTAATCCCACATCAAGAATGCAGTGCTCAGAGAAGTTAAGTGATTCGCCCAAGGTAACTCAGCCAGAGTGTATGGCAGGGCCTCAGCACTGTATCATTTCAAGATGGTCATCTTTACTGTAAATTTCAATAAATGAATTAGGTAGTTGTGTGAGACACTGACAGATGCCAAGTAGGTCCCATGAAATTTATGTTTGTTGGGGCTTTTGAGAGATGGAATTAACACAAGTTAACATGAGCCAGGCATAAAAAAAAAAAGCAGGGAAATACTGCCAGGCCATTACAGTACCAGTAACAAGAAAAGTAACTCATGACTCAGAATAGATCATTTCCATACACATTAAACTAGCATTGGCTTTTGGCAAGAATGTATGCGAGTCCATGTAGCTGCAGGGATTAACAGAGAAGGCTGTCAAGCCGACCCCACCCCCTGCCGTGTATGCTTGGGACTGCTTCTCCTTGTCCATCCCAAACTCCGATCGTTCACACCCAAGGAAAAAAATGAAACCTCCCAGAGTTCTCCTTTCCGTCACCACATCCCAGACCTGTAAATCAGCACTGCTGATTTTAGTAAGTTATTGGCTAGACAACAAAAAGGGTGGTTTCTTTTAGTCTTTACTGAAAATGATTGTGTGGCATCATGAAAGGAAAACACATACTCATCTTTAAACTAACTGAAGTTTCTAACATGCCTTTTTAAAAATAGCCACGACATCGAAAAAGAAAAATATTTTCTGAGGAAAGCTGATTGCTCTGAACTTCCTGCCCTATACACTCCCATGTTTTTACACAAATGTCAATACTTAAGATTCAGAAATGAATCAACCAGGCGTTGTCTTGGAAAACCCTGAAGGCCCCCAACTAAGTATGCAGGCTGGCCAACACCTATGGGTGCCAGGGGGCCATCTCACTGAATGCAGACAAGGTGCCCATTTTGTAACATGGCAAATGACGGACTGGAGACTCGGGAAATGATGGCACTTGAGCCCTTCGTGACAAGACCACTTCACTAATAAATCCATTAAATCTTAACAAGCCATGACTAGAGCCAACCAGGGGGACCAGAGACGTGCTTGATTAAGACTCGCTCCCTACGGGAAAGCTTACCAAGTCCTTACCTTTCTCCCAACTGGAAAAGGCCACTGACCACGTTCTGTGCACGGCACAGGGATCACTACCTATTTTGTATTCATCTTTAATTCAGTAAAAGGTCTCTGAGCTCCCCGAGATGGAATTTCTAATTGGTAGCAACACACCACCTTAAAGATGGACTATTCATTTGTATACTCTGGGGATTACACTTTGATAGGTCATGTTGGCAGTCATTTTCTATTAGCAAACTTCAGATGACGTTTATCTTTAAAGAGGGAATTCCATGATATGAAGGTCCGTGTTTTTAAGTATCCTACATACAGCAGTTAGCTCCTAAGCTCATAGTATGCCCTCAGCAACCATTTATTAAATGAAGGACTAAATGAATGAGTGGCTTGCTTATTGGAAATAATGATGTTTCAGCAAAGAGAACACTTTCTCAAAATGGTTTACTTTTACCTAGGAAATCTAAAGGTTACCTACTAGTAAGAGTTTTCCTGCAAGAAGTGACTAAATGGTAATAAAGTGTTTGGTTAAGGTGGTCAAAGAAGTAAAATTTTTTCGACATTGGATATTGTTTCTCTTTGAATCCATTCAAAGTTAATTAAATGAATTTTAACAACAGTTGTGATTTTTTCCCCTCCTGTACCACTGCTGTCCTGAGGTCTTTTTAAAAGCTGTTAAACAATGTAAAACCATGGAGACAATAGGTGGAAAAAATTACATGTTTGAGACAGACTCTTACCCATATTGTTCCCGTAACAGCATCAGTTTCTGAACGAAAAACAAGATGGGAAAAGGTCAACATGGCCGCCTTTTCTCTCCGAATCAGCCACTTCCAGAATGTTCGTATTGATAAGGAAAAGGCTCCACTCTTCAACCACTGAGATCTGCATAGGCTCTCACGACTGTGCTTAGATCTGGAAAACATGTTTTTTCCTTCAGCCTTTCGGATGAAACGGCTGGTTGTGAAGGTATGTTTTTTAAAAGCAATATTCGGATTCATACATGTTGAATTTCAATCACTCCACTTCGACGCTGGAGATCTGCACAGTGGACAACTCTGTGAAGTTTATGGGTGGGCGGCCGGCTGGAAAGGTGACAATATTTCCAGCAAGCTTAGAACGTCTATAGCCTACTTGTCCTCCACCTAAATTTCCTTGACCACAAGGTAGCCTTTGAATCTTGGACACACACTTTTTCTACTGGGAACTTTCTGGTTCTCATTTCATAAAATCCAGGTTGTCTGTTTTTTTTTCTTTCTATAGGCTCCACAGGTTTTTAAAGATGTTTGCGATGTTTTCCTATCATTGCAAATAACTGTTTTGTTACACACTGGCAATACTGTCTTCGCTGAACTAAATGAACCAGTGTGAGAAGGTCTCCAATAGTCTGATGCTTTTTCTGGGAAGAACAGGAAGGTCAAGAATGATCCATGAAATGGTGTTGGAGAGGTGAAAGCCTGTAACTTCTTTTCTTCTTCTGAATGTCTCAAGTAAACGCTTTTTCTCATTCTCTTCTACCGATTATTTGTTCTGACAGTTACGACAAAGAAAAGACAGAAAGATAATACTGACTTGGCATTGCTTGCTAGTTATAAGAAGCAAGTTGAAAACAAAATCAAGGAATATAAATAGTTTAGAAGTTTTGAATCCTTGCCTAAATAGCAAAACAAAACAAAACAAAACAAAAACAACCCTCATCTGACAGAGGTCCAGATATAAATTGACTACATTTCTCCACTAGGTATCCCAACTCTGATAAAACAGAGGGTTCTGCTGATGCAATTGAATTTCTGTTTTCTGATTCATTTTCCTGTACAGATTACTTGGACTTTTCCTCCTGAAAAATGTTCCTCAAAACAATTACTGGTAAGTCACCATCAAGGTTATTGCCAACTCAGCGTGCGATAGTCTTGACACTCACGTTCACTTCTCTACCACCGAGTTATCGTAACTGGGCAGTGAAGACCTGTGGGTGAGCTTCTGTATGTTGTCCTCTCACTCTGTAGGGTTCGTTTTCAGGTCTCTTTCAGCCATGCCTTTAAATTAGACCTCCACTGTACTGCGATCCTAAAGGCTTCACACTAAGATAAATAATTTACATCTGTAAGCAACAGTTCAGTTTATGGATTTTTTAAGAGCTAAAGAAAATTACTATGTACACTCTGGTTGTGGACTAAATGTGTGTGTGCCCCCACCCGCCCCACCAAAATTTACATGTTGAAGCTCTAACCCCCAGTGTGATGGTGTCAGGAAGTGGAGCCTTTGGGAAGTGATTAGATCTGGTCACCGTGGGACCTTCATGATGGGATTAGCACTCTTTTAAGAGGAGAAAAACAGAGAGATCTTGCTGTCTCCAGGAACACATCAAGGAAAGGCCACGTGAGAGCACAGTGGAAGGCAGCATCTACAAGCCACGCAGTGGGCCCTCACCAGGAACTCAATCTGATGGCACCTTGATCTTGGACTTCCCATCCTCCAGGACTATGAAACATAAATGTCTGTTGTTTAGGCCACCCATCTGATATTTTGTTATGGCATCCTAAGATGACTAAGACATGCAACAAAACTTGACATCCAAGCAATCTGGGCCTCAGTTTCCTTATTTTGGAAATGGGGTTAATAACTACCTATCTCTTACTGTTATTGTAAATATATGAGTTATTATTTATTTGTAAGGCACTTGGAACAATGCCTTGCTCCTAAAAAGCACTATATAAACGTCTGCTAAATGGAAAGAGAAAATATTCACAACGTCTGGCGCACAGAATAAGGGAAACCAATAGCAATGCAGCCTTAATAAAACACTAAAACTACAACGCAAATTTCCTACAATAATGGGTATGGTAGTAGAAAAAACATTCTTCTGTGAGTCATGAAATGATTATCCCAGTCACAAATACACCCTGTGGTATTCACCTAAGACACTTTCTCACTCTGCACCTGAATTTTTATCTGCAAAATGAGAGAATTGTACTATAATAATTTCTAAATGCAGGTTTGTGGTCATGAACCAGTAAATGCTCATCCATTCTGTGACACAGAGGGAAAATAAAAAACAATGAATTGTGGTTTTTTTTCATGAAGTTACATTTGATAATTTTCAAGGAATGTTCTTTAACCCCTCCCTTCTTTTCGTTTGTTCTTTCATTCTTGTCTTTCTTCCTTTTCTTTTTGATGTGAAAACTTTTTATGCAACAGTGATGAAAGTGGATGGCAGACTATTGTGGTAAAATAGATATATACCATAAAATCAAGCATCTTTAAGTGTACAGTTCTGTGGCATTCAGCACATCCACACTGTGGCGCAGCCATCCCCGCCATCCAGTTCTGGAGCTTTCTTCATCACAAACGGGAGCTCTGTACCTGCCGAATGCTAGCGCCCCATTCTCCTCTCTCACCAGCCCCTGGCAACTGCAGTTGTACTTTCTGTCTTTATGAATTTGACTAGGCTAAGTGCATCATGGAAGCAGAATCATATGTTTGCCCTTTGAGTTTGGCTTATTTCACTTAACATAATATCATCAAATTCAGATTTGTGTGTGTGTACTTGACAGCCCCCAAGTAATGTTCTTAACTGGTTTGTCATCCAAAAGCTGGGGACCCACTGGACTGGAAAACCTTTAACTTCTCATCTAGCCCTCCTACAGCTTCACGATCAAGCCCAACTGCCACATTTTCACATTGTGGTAGGTGTTCAATAAACACGAAATAATGCGGCAATGTGGCAAGCCCCTGAGGCTGCTGCTCTGTCATCTTTCCAGGGGTAGAACTGGATTGAACCTGTGTTGAGTATATCACTTCCCATCTTAACTACCATCTCTCTCTCTTATGCTCTAAACTAGTAATACTATACTTGTAAAGATGGAAGGGTGATAGAAAATACTGTATGTAAACACAAACTGGCCAGAGGAGATCGAAAGTTTGATCAAGTTCACAGTGAAGTTTCCAAAGCACCTCCTCATGGCTGCCTCTGAGCAATTCACTAAGTTGCTTCATTAAGGGAACTGTTTTTAGGGAGGTCTTGGTTCCTCCAATTACTTTAAAAGTCATCAATCTCAAGCCTTCCTCTTTTGCACTCAGCTCTTAAATAACCAGCCTCAGAGGCAAGATGCTTCAGAACTTGTAGGCCTTCATGTCATTGTTAATCAGACATATTTTAAGTACAGTGCCCAGCGCTTTTCAGATGGCTTGGAGGTGGTGTGCAAATCTTTACCCATGCTACTGATTCCAGCATGTTCTGCACTGTAGGTCACAAACTATGAAATGGCTAAAAATAACAGCTTCCAAAATAAAACTTCCAAAATAATATTCCGTAGGTCCCGCCAAAGTCAAGTAGACCAATACATAATGATGGGTGTGGTGAGATTGTTTTGTTTTGGGAACTGCAGCTCCGAGTCAGTATGAGAAGGAAGAGGAACACAGAAAAGAATAAGATAAGGTTGTGAGTGTTTTTGAATTCAGAAAAACTAGCGAAGATGAGGATAGGGCAGTGACGATGACGGAAAGAAAGGCTGGTGCAGGGCCCAGGAAAGAAATGACGGACTGAAAACCAGCAGGCGGAGATGACGAGAACAGGAAAGACCAGAGCTGGATTTTGGAAGCAGATGAGCAGAGCAGAGCACATTTACTAATACTCGCACCTGGACTTTCGGGCAGTGTGCGGTTGTCCCATGTGCCCTCCCAGCTTTGCTATGATGCCTGGGCATGGCTGGCAGCACCTGCACTGGCGCCCAGGTTGGGAAGCTGGGCACACGGAGTGTCACTAGAGCACAGGTGCCCTGTTCCTTCTCATGCTGGGTTGGAAAGGCAGAAGCTGGTGACATGCTTTCATGGGCAAAGGGAGCCTGAGAGCAGAGGATGCATATACATATAAAGGCCTAAATTGGGATCTACTTTCTTTGCCATGCTTAAACACAGTGTTAAATTTAACAATAAAAAAAAAAAAAAAAAAAAAAGCCCACCCTGGCCAGTGTGACTCAGCTGGTTGGAGTGTTGTCCTGGGAACCGAAAGATCGTGAGTTTGATTGCCTGTTGGGGGGTGTATGAGAGGCAACCAATTTATGTTTCATTAATATTGAATCATCAATATTTCTTGAATCTGTTGCATCAATATTTCTCTCCCTCCCTCCTCCTCTCTCTAAAACCAATGGGTATGTCCTTGGTTGAGAATTAAAAAAAAAAAAAAATCCCAGGGCTTCACTTGAAACCCTCAACTTATCAGGGACACAGATCTGAAATGGATTTTCTACTTTTAATGGATGGCATCGTGCTTCTGGTAGATGATGAATATTTTGAGTAATTCCTGCTTCTTCCCTCCCAAATAATAAGCATCTGCTTTCTAATTTTTAAGAAAGAGGCAAATCTGTTTTTAGTTGACTTATTTAAATGGACTACCAATAAAAAGGTAACCGCAATGTATTACTGGTTATGAAATGTTATTGTAACATTAAATTGTTTCTACTGCCAATCTGGTTAATTTAATGATTTGTTAAGCCATAAAAAGTGGCTACTACTTAGTAGATGCTTAGTAATGATTACTTAATGAATACTTCTGCCCTAAAGCTAAATAATAATAACAACAATAACCCTCAGAGCAAACACTTTTATTTACTGTGGATCAGTTTTTTTCTCCAAGTGCTTTATGTACACAAATTTGTTTAGTCTTCTCCTCCATTTGACAAGTGAAAAAAATAAAGCAAGTGGGACAGACTGGTCTGCCCAATATATCTGGTAAGTGACAAAGCCAAGGATTTTGACCCAGGCAATCTGGGTCCAAAGTCTGAGCTCTTCATGTCACATTATCCTGTTCCTCTTAAGAAATAGAATTTTTAAATCTAAGGTGCAATATAAGTAAGTGTAGTCCTGAAACTATGTTTCTAGCACCACAGCTTAATTTTCCCAACAATAATGTAATAGCATTATTAGCTTTGACATTGCTCTTTCTCAGCTCTTCCTATATATAATCTTGACCTCAAATCTGGTGCCAAAACAGGAATCAAATTTCTGAGCAGCAGAATTACAGTTTTTTCTTTAAAAAAATATGAACTAGCAAAGTATTTGGGAGCATCCACCTGTCAGGCCTAAGTTAAACAAACGGATGATTTAACAGAAGTCAAAACCCAGCATGACTCACAGGAGACCCAAATCCAGAAAGCGGGCAGCTCAAACTCTTTCTTAACTATATGGAAACAATTAGCCATCTCTGTGAAAAAGCTCAAACAAACATTGAGCTTTTTCTCAATGTATTCATATACCCCACACATACAAAAAAATAAAAATGCATTGTTAGAGGAGGAATTTCCTACTCTCCTTAATCCAATCACTTAAAAAAAGGCATTTAAAAAAACACTTTAAAATTTATATGCTTAAGGATAAAAATTCCATATCATATGTTTTAGAAAACCAGATATGTTCATCATAATATCATGTCCAGGTTATTTTTTAAATTCTTAGAGAGTAAACTCTTTAACTCATAACTATATTCTTTTACAGACTACAATAATTTTAAAATTTTAAAATTGAGGCCTCCGCAGTCATGCAAATATTCTTGCTGAGATCATCTCATTTGAAGTGTAGACTTTTTTTTCCCCAATGAGATGCCACAGACTCCTCTCTCAGAATGAAGGAACAACTCTTATGCAATTCTTTTTATTCAGAATCTTGTTCTACTCTATAAGTATAATTAAATTATTGAACCCATTTTGATGATAATTGTGATGTTCAAAAGTCCCTTTGCCAGCCAATCCCAAAGTATGTCGTATATATGAATTACACTACAAAGTGAATAAGCTCATCTGCATTTTAGTCATTATCAGCAATGCCCTTACTTATTGGCATTTATTGATAAGGGGAATAATGGCCCTCAATATTGTCCATGTTATAATCCCAGAACCTGTGACTATGTTACTTTACATGGCAAGAGGGACTTTGCAGACGTGATTCAACTGAGGACCTTGAAATGGAGGGACTATCCTGGAGTATTTAGGTGGGTTTAAGGTCACTGCAGAGAGGGAGGTGGAAGAGAGATCGGAGAAGGAGATGTGATGACCAAAGCAAGGTGGGAGGCATGCGAGTGCGAGGACACTTTCAGAAAGGCACACGGGCCTGCTGACCTCTTAACTTCAGCCCAGGGAGACCCTCATCGGGCTTCGGACCTCCAGAACTATAGAATAATGAGCTGGTGTTGTTTTAAGTAACTAAGCTTGTGGTCATTTGTTACAGCAGCATAGAAAACTCATATAGGAACATAAAGTTGAAAGGTAGGTTCATGGCCAGCGATTTCATGGAGAATTGAAATAGCTCATGGAGTTTAGATATCTAGGAGGCAATTGATCCAAGGAGAGTCAAGCTGTAAAATATTCTAATATGAAAAGCACGTGTCTTTTTTGATATCCACAGTGAAGTAAACGCTGCTACAATCTATTGTAGGTGATCTATTAGAAATCATGATGAATAAGAATAGAATTCAGCTCTATTCCCAGTCAGAACACAAGCCTGGGATACAGGCCAGGTCCCCAGCTTGGGGCGTACGAGAGGCAACCACTCACACATCCATGTTTCTCTGCCTTTCTTTCTCCTTCCCTTCCAACCTCTCTAAAAATAAATAAATAAAATCTTTTAACAGAATAGAATTCATTTATTTATTCACAGTCAAATCTATTAATCTTGTCTCTGATTCCCATGTCTCAATACTGACTCGCTCCATCAATGATATCCCTCAGGACAACCTGGTAGTTCTGTGTCTCTCAAGAACTCTATCCACCCCCTTCCCAACCCCATCCACACAACACCCCATCCACAACCCTACTCACAACCCAAATGAAGGAGATAGATCCCCTTTATGAAAGTCCACACTGAGTCTGCCCTTCCCTGCTTTTTCTCTCTTGCCAGAAGTACTTTATTCTAGAGAAACTTGTTTGTTTCAAGAAGAAAACAGAGAAGTTGGTCACTCTACTCTGCATCTCATAGGCTGAGAATGCCTCCTTTGGGCATGAAAGCTGTCCGAGTCAGCTCCTGCTGAGCTCCTGGTAATGTTAGCCAATGTCTTGCCAGCTTGAGTGTCCAGGACATTTGGACACTAGCAGGTCAGTGGAGAGATAGCTCCATAATAAACCAGCAGAAACCTTTCCTGGGACAATTTCAGAGAGTTTATGAGTCCCAGAAGGTGACTGGGACTCAGGAAAGTGAAGAAAATAAATGATAAAGTATTTGCAGCCATGCCAAGGTATAATCTTCTGCCTTAAGTGCCTAAATGGCTCAAGTCCTAGGTTAAAATAATGTTTTGTATCAAATTTCAACTTTATTTATAATAAGTAGGCCCCATTGCTTAATTAATGTGCTCATATAAAGGGGATTAGATCAGACATGTGGCCCCATATTTGGCATGGTTGAAGCCAAACAAGCAATTTTAAAACATCTTCCCCAGTAAAATTACTTTGGGCTCCAACTAGGGTAGCAGAATGTAGTGGCCAACCATTACAGGACATACTAGTCAGACTAACTTGCCAACCCACATCTCTCCTACTTTCAGTCTCCCAGGCTTCCAGCTGTCTAGAAAAAAAGATGCTGTATGCCTACACAATGCAATGGCTAGGGCAATCCAGGCAACTCTACTGACCAGATTTTGTTGCTAAGAAAATACTATCTATCCCCATCAAGGTTGTCTAGATAGTGAAAATAAATGAGGAGTGTACCTTCTAGCAAAACCCATCATCCAGTAGCCATGGCCCCTTCAGTGTATCAGTGTTACCTCCTGATGATGGTGATTAGATGTTTCAAAATGGTACCCACCCCATCCATTCCGTAGAATGTGCAGAAGTTGATCTCTGAAGCTTCCCACTAGTGGCCAGTTGCTTATATTGCACAACAGAAACTTTCAAAGTATACTGGTGCTAATCAGGTGGAGTATGGTGGCCCTAAATTTGTAAAGCAAGAGACCAAAGAATTTCCTCTTACTATATCTGTGCACAATCACCTAGTAGCGGGGGCACAAACCTTGTCCCAATTCACCTTTTAAGAGCTAGACAACAGCCAGGTTTATCCAACACATTATTGCGATTCAGCCCCCCAAACCTAACTTCTCCAGATCACCTGAGTGCACGTCATCAAAATAACTGTACCTTAGAGCTCCAGGAATATGATCTGGAGTTCATGAAGCAAAATGAGCTCAGATGCTCCTACTAAGAAAGCCAAACAGCAGAGTTACAGTGGTAATATCCTCTGAACATTAAGTACATCTTCAGATTTCCTTGACATTATTGGTCATTTATTTTAATTTCCTCCTCTATTTTAGCTTCTTTATGTTATTTCCTTGTATCAGTCAAAACCATCCTCAGACTTCCAAATCCTCTCTTTAAATCTAACATTTATAAGTGAAAAGAAAATTGCTTTCAGGCAAATAGTGAAAGACTGTAAATCTACCTAGAAGACTAAAATCATGAAATATATGCCATACCACCACTTAAAGATGTATTTGTTAGATTTTTCGATTATTTTGAATCTGTTTTGTCTGATACAAGTACAGCTACTCCTGCTACCCTTTGTTTAACATTTTCAAGGAATATCTTTTTCCATCTTTTTATTTTAAGTCTATGTGTATTTCTTCTAGGAAGCATATAGTTGGTTCTTGTTTTTTAATTCATTCAGCCCCTCTATGCCTTTTGAATGGAGAATTTAATCTATATACATTTAAAGTAATTATTGATACATAAAGACTTACTATGACCATCATGTTCATTATTTTGTAGTTTTTCTTCCTCTCTTTCAGTCTTCCTTTTTGAACTGATGATTTTTCCCAGTGGCACATCTTGATTCCTTTCTTTTTATCCTGTGCATGTCTACTACACATTTCTGTTTTGTGGTTACCCTGGGGCTTACTTGAAACATAGATATAACAGTCTATTTTAAGCTGATAACAACTTACCTTTTACCACATACAAAAACTCTACCTTTTTACTCCCCTTCCTCATACTTTATGTTTTTGATGTCACAATTTACATCTTGTTACATTGTTTATCCATTAACACATTATTATAGCTATTTTTAATACTTTATCCTTTCACCTTTATACTAGAGAGAAGTGGTTAACACATTACCATATTTCAGTATTAGAGAATTCTCAGCCTGACTATAACCTTTACTGGTGTGTTGCATATTTTCATGTTATTATTTAGTATCCTTTTGTGTGAAATTGAAGAATACCCTTCTGCATTTCTTATAAGGCAAGTCTAGTGGTGATGAACTCCCTGAGCTTTTGGTTGTTAGGGAATGTCTTTATTTCACCTTCATTCATGAAGAACAACTTTGCTAGGTAAAGTATTCTTGGTTGGCAGTTTTTTCTTACAGCCCTTTGAATATACCACCCCAATCCCTTTTTTAACTACCATTTTTTGCCATGTATAATGCACTGCTGTGCATACTGTGCGCCCTTGTTTTTGGCCCAACTTTCAGAAAAAATATATTTTGTTTTAATTCAATTTTTATTTATTTATATTTAGAAACAAAACCAATTATCATATTCCAGGGTATTATTTTGCATACAGATATTGTTATTGCTTTCTAGAGTTACACTTTTAATGCATAAGCAGAAATGAAAGAATTAAAAACATTTATATAGATACAGAATTAGTACTACCCATGTATAATGCACATCCTTGTTTTCCTCTCAAAAATTTGGGCAAGAAAGTACACATTATACATGGCAAAACACGGTACAAGATTTCTGCTGAGAAATCTGCTAATAACTATATGGTAGATTCTTTGTATAAGTTTCAAAATTCTCTGCTGCTTTTAAAATTCTTTCTTTGATTTTAGACAGTTTTATTGTATCTTGGAGACTATTTTGAATTGAAATTTTGTCATGACCTATTAGATTGAAAAAGTTGGATGTCTAAATCTCTCCCTAGATTTGGGAAATTCTCAGCCATTATTCCTTTAAACAAGCTTTCTACCCCTTTCTCCCTCTTTCCTCCTCCTGGGATTTCAATGATACATAGGTTGCTTCAATTAATGGTGCCCCCTATGTCCTATAGGCTTTCTTCATTCCTTTTCATTCTTCTTTCTTTTTGCTTCTCTGACTGGATAAGTTCAAATGATCTGAATTTGAGCTCATTGATTCTTTCTTCTTCTTTGTCCAGCTTGATGTTGAAACTCTCTATTGAATTCTTCAGTTCATTCACTGTATTCTACAGCTCCAAACTTTCAATTTCTTCTAAATGTTTTCTTTCTTTTTGTTGAAATTCTCATTCTATTCCTGTATTGTTTTCCTATTTTATAAATTTTACAGCTCTCTGAGCATCTTTAGAATAGTTATTCTATTTTTTTGTCATACAATTCCTGTATCTCCATTTGTTTAGGACAGTTACAAAGGTTTACTGTCCTTCTTTGGTGGAGTCATGTTTCTTTAATTCTTCATGATGGTGTCTGTGCATTTGAAGAAGCAGTCAACTCTTGCAGACATTAGGGACTGACTTTGGTAAGAAAAGACCTTCATGGGTAGTTGAGAGCATACTGGCATGTGCTGTGACCTGGGGTCTACTGATGCAGCATACCAAGTGGGGGGACATGGTAGTTCCAAGTCCAGAGAGGCATGGTGTCTTGTTACCTCAGGCCACTGGTCTCCATAGCAACTACAACTGTGTAACCCTTGGGGAACATTGTGGATGGTCCACAGAGGCTGTAAGGGCTGCTGGAATGAAACCAAAATGGGTCCTTTATGTGGTGCCCTGAAAGGCTAGAAAGCTTGTTGCTCACCTTGTTCTTTCTTTCCCAGGGAGGGAAACTTTCTAGCTGGGGCCTCCCTCTTGGAGCTGAGAAATGCCGGCTTAGGGGCTAGGATGGTGCGGATAAAATGAGGCTGTTTTCCCCTCCCTTTCTGTGGGGTTATTCTCAAGGGTTTTTTGCTTGTTTGTTTGTTTTTGTCCCATTGTGTTGCTGAAGTTTCTCAAGTGGACTACAGAACTCTCCCAGAGCTGTTTTTCTTCGTGGATTGTGGTTTAATTGTTGTTTTTTTGTTGGGGGTTGGAGGGTGGTGTCTCCTAATCCACCATCTTGGTGATATAACTCTATGCTGAATCTAAAAGTCTATATTACTGTAGAATTCTATCCCCATTCTAAAATATGCAGTATAGAATCCATCGGAAAGCACCGTTAACAAAATTCTAAACACGCAGGTTAAACGTTCTAATTAAAAAGACAGCTTTAAGAGAGCTTTTATTTCCTACCCTGCCGAATTAAGGTAGACTGCTACTGACCCTCATATCACATTTCTTTTTCTGTACTGGTAGTTGAATGATGAAAAAGAAATGTGGGTAACAGGATAAGGCAGCACCAGTAGCTAATAAATTAAGGAAGAAAATATAATCCTCATCTAAATTATGTTTATCACAAAAGTGCACAGTTCCTCTGTAGTTTAAAACACAGGAGGGCAACTGTTCTCTCTAAGCAATTGGGTTACTATTGATTTCAAGAATACCTGATGTCAGCTGGAGATATAAAAAAAGGCATTCTTAGAACAAAAGCCCACAGATTATTTTATAGGCTATGTTTTTCCCCCAAGGGTAATTTTTATATTGTCCATGATAAACTTCCTTTCTTTTGTTTAGATTTTTAAAAAGCTCTCTAAATCATTCTTTCAGATTTTGTCATCAACTTTCATACAGTTTGAAAAGTATGCAGTTTTCAGGAAAAAAAAAACCGTCAAAAGCAACATACATGTGATACTTCACATTTTTCAGCTAAAATAATGGTGTCTCACAACACCCTCCTCTAAAACTAAAGGAAATTACCTATACCTCTCTGGCCATAAAGGCAGATGTGGGAACACTCACCCTCCTCTTAGTGTGAGCACACATGTTCAGGTCCACCTCCTACCCCCACCGCACACAAATACAAACACCCAGGAGTCATGTAAGAGCCATGAATGAACACATTGCATCAGCTCTTTGTGATGGTCACTTTACTTAATTAGCTTGTTAATTAAACAATGAAAACCTTATTTGTTCTTTACAAAAAAAGCTTTTTTTCCCCACCATGTATAATATATATAATTTGCTGTTTGGGGTTTGTCAGTACAATTTTTACTTTCAATGCAAAAGTAATGTTTTATGCTTATTTATTTATTTTTTTGCCTTTGAGATTACAAACACCCTCCCAAAAGAAATCAGTTTTGTTTATATCATTTAAGAAATGATAAATTATCCATATTTCCCTACAAAAGTGTTTCATGGTCCATGGTTACTTAGGCTCTTTATGCCAAAAACCTGCCTTGAGGCTACACGTCAGACTTGGTTTTACAGACTGTGAAAAATACTATATTCTCTCTCTCACACTTCTGTTTCACAAATCTTGCCAATTAAAGACTACTACATTTTTTTTCTAATAGGAGGTCAAGGCCAGTGGAGCCAGAGGCAAGGAGGTGGCCCACAGGTGTGAGGAGTGGTTGCTCACAATCGAGCAAGTAAGGGGTCTATGTTGAAGATAATTGGGGTCCGTTGCTTCTCAGTCAGAGGAGGAGTTAGAAGCATGGAGATGGCGTTATTCATTTGACTAGAACAAACCCAGGGTGTTACACTGAAATTGGCGTATCAATGTAAGCATGAAGTTTTCTAAATAGATGGACAGATATGGACATACGTAGAGGGGCATGTGTGGGTGTGTGTGCTATCACACACTTTCTAGCTCCGTTCACCGAGAGGGCCTAGACTAAGCAACGGCCCTCAGGTGGCAATGCACATACCTAGCACCCAGACCTTGATTTTTGAACACTATTTTCTGCAAAAAGAATCAGATGTCACTAGAAGAATGGTTGATTCCAAGGCAGGAAAAGAACAAGATGAGTCTGGAACACCTTTTTGGACCATAAAATAAAAAAAAGTGTGGACTCTGCATCTTCAGCCAACTTGCAATTAGTTTGAAAAATTAAATGAGAGAAGATAATATGTATATTGAGGCCTGTCTGGAAAGTATCCAGCTATGTAGTATGAAAAATAGAGACATTTCTTGAAGAAGATACAAGAAACATTGTACATAGGACAATGATGCCTCAGTCCCCTTCAAAGTAGGCACCTTGAGACCTCACACAGTTCTCCCAGCCACCATCAGCCGCACCCTCATATTTTCCTGAATCTCATCGATGGTCTGAAATCTCTCTCCTTTCAAAGGTGATTTAGTTTTGGGAAAAGCCAGAAGATATAGGATGCCAAATCTGGGCTGTATGGGAACTGAGTCACCTGGGTGATTTGATGTTTCTCCAAAACCTCTGCACAAGATGTGATGCATGAGCAGGCACATTGTTGTGATGAAGTTGCCAATCACCAGTTGCCTGTAGCTGCGGCCATTTTCATCATAGTGCACCTCTCAGCTGACGAAGAACATTGAGGTAGTACTCCTTATTAATTGTTTGGCATGGAGGGGTGTACTTCTGATGGACAACACCTTCCCCCCCAAAAAAAACCACACAGTTATCATGGTCTTGATCTTACTGCAACTTTGCTGCACCTTCTTTGGGTGTGGAGAACCAGGAAATTTCTATTGGGGGGCCTTCATTTCTGGATCATAGCCATAGATCCATGATTCACCTCTGATTATTACCTTCTTGAAGAAATCTGATTCATTTGGTTTGAATCAAGTCATTAGCACCTGCAGCACCATGTTCCTTCTGCTCTGGAAGCAGAAGCCATGGAATGATTTTTGCCATGGCCCATTTCATGCCAGGATCCTGTGTCAAAATCTCACACACAGTAGTTTTTGGAATCCTCAGATCAGCTTCTAGTACTCCCACTGTCAGTTGCCAATCTTTGTTGATTGCAGCCCATACACATTCAACATTCTCAGGTGTTCTGCTTGCAGGCCTTCCAGAATGTGGATCACTTTCAACAGATTCTTGACCATCTTTGAAGCATTTATGCCACACTTTTATTTGCACTGCACTGATTGCATCGTCCCCAAAAGCCTTCTGAATCATCCAAATAGTTTTCACACAGGAAAGTTCAAGCTTAACACAAAATTTGATGCAGATTCATTGCTCTACTCACTCAGTCATTTTGAATGCAATGGCCACACAGTGCACATGCTCACTCAACAGTATCTACTGCCCCCACTGACTAACACAATGAAGTTGTCATTGTTTACGCATGTGCATTCCAGTCTACTCTCCTTGGCTGCCAGGTTATATCATATCAACGTTGCACAAACCGTTCTCTTATATTAATAATGGCTGGACTTTTTCCAGACAGACCTCACATATATATACACACAGAAAGAGGAAAAGCCAGAGATGAAGGAGAGAAGCAAGTGTGGTTAACTGTTAATTTGGGGGAAATGTGATTGAAAGGTACATGACAACTTTTTATTCTTGCAACTTTTATCCTTGTGACTTTTCCATAAGTTTGAAATTATTTCTAAATAATTGCTTTTTAAAGAAAAAAGATTAGAGATTTTAATATTTCAATGCCTAATATCTTTCAGTCTCTAAGTCAATAGATCTTTCCAGTCCAATTCAAGTCACAGCCTTGATTACTTGGCAAATTTAAGAAGTATATGGTAACAGGGCTTAGTTTTCTGACCCTGGGGTAAGTACACAATGATCATTATGTCAAATCATATTTTGTTCTACTGAGTAATAGGAGAGAGAGTAAATCAAGAACTCACAGTGGCACTTCTGCAGTCTCTTTTAACAGTCAGACTGTACTTGCTTTGCATTTCATTATAATCTCTGCTAACAGGATTGGAGATTGAATTCAGAGTATTTTCCAGGCTGAAAAGCAACCTAAATTGAAATCTATTACTTTCTTTTGCAAATCTGCTCTATCTTTCTGATGTAAGGTTCACTCACAGAACCCAGCAGGATTCTGCTTCAAATGTGGCCCCCGTACAAAAGCGAAAATTCAATGAACCCTTCATTTCTTGGTCTGAACTCATTTTTCTTCCAAACAGTCGTCTTACATTATTACATAAGAGCCCAGATTTTGATTACATCCCAGATAGAAAACGAGCTGGACATAAAGTACTGCATGGGTCTGAATACCTTCACAGTGAGGCACTAGAAAATAGAAAAAGAGGAACAAATTCACCTCTTTCCCTGCTCCTTACTTCTCTTTCTCCTTTGAGATAACCCCTGCGTAGGAAGTGCAAGCACAGAAACACACTTGTGAATGTTCACAAAGACGTATGAATGGGCTCAAATACTTTATCATCCCAACCGTATTCAATAAATAACATAATCCTGTCCTCAAATTATTTAATATTGCTTAGAGTAGTTCACATTTTTCTTAATATTTGGCAAATACTCTTTGAACTTGGCTACCAGCCTAAAACCTCCTACCAATCACAGAATTTGCCCTGGGGTTAAAAGCCAGCCACCCACGTTTGAAACATTTATGTCTGAACCTGCAATTTGTTGGCCACCCACACTCTCTCATTAAAATGTTGGAACCAAATTTGCTTTGCCAGCTTGATTATCAAAGCCAAGAAATCCATCTCCCACTTGCTGAATTAGGGACAGCATTCTCTCTCGATGGAAAATGAAGCCTGTGTATTACCCCTTTCTAGATTAGTTAATGCACCTGTCCACTCCCAATGAAAAGTGAGGTTAGAATAAGTCTTGTGTACACACCAAGGGTCAAACCCAGCAAGCTCCAGGTGTACCCCTCACTGCAAGTCACACTTTGGTAAATGAAATAAATCATTCATTTTAGCAGCCTGAAACAGATATCCCCCTTCAAAATCTATGTCACTTTACTCTTCTGTTTTAAATTTACTCCATTCTGGGTCTTTTTAGTTTTCATGGCTAATGGAAACAGACTACTGACTGACTGGCCAAATATCAAAGTCTTCTGGTGAAGGTCTTATTTGTTCTCAGGAAAATCACTGCAAGCTATACTTAAAGGTACATGTTCATCCTTTAACATGGTGATTGGCCAGCTTTCTCTGTAAAAGATCAGACAGGAAATAGTTTACATTTAGCAGCTCCATCCAGTCTCTGTCCCAACCATTCATCTCTGCTGCTGTAGTGGGAAAGCAGCCATAGACAACTCATAAGCAAATGGGCATGGCTGTGTGCCAATGAGACCTTATTTTTTTTCTTTGCAAATGCAAGAAGAAGGCCTAGATTTGGCCTGTAGGCTATAGCTTGCCGACCCAGCATTAATATTTCCTGGCTTTGTGGTCTAGTAAAGGCTAGCCTTTATATAGCAAAGACAAAAACAACAAAAAATTAGAAACCCTGAAACAAGTTTTCTGAAACAGTAGTCCATGCGTCACCTGCGTCCCAACCTCCTAGCATCTTCGAAGACCATTCATATTCCTGGTGTCCAATTCTAATCTACTGAACCAGGATCCCTAGCAGTGGGGCCTGGAAATCTGCAAGTTTACAAGCAGTTAACTCTGACAGCACCAATTTTAAGACCTTAACAGCCATAACTTCAAGGTAAGATAGTATATATTGTAAAATCCTATATCTGCTGGGGGTAATACTTTACAGGAAAACTCTATTTCCATCCTTAAGCCCAAAAGACAGATTGACTATCACCTTAAGGACCATTCATGACCCCATTGAAGGGCTAAATGTTTAAAAAATTTAAATTCAACAAAAAGGAAATCAATGTTCTATATCCTATTCTCAGTCACTACTATATAATAGTCATGTAAACTCAGCTTTTGTTTTCTTACATGTAAATAACTAGTTGTAAACCTTAATTGTGTAATACTTGACAATCCATTCTTCCTACACCTGTGAATATGTATTTGACAGCATCACTCTTTTGTTCTGTTTTGTTTTTCCACTACTCAGAACACTTTTATTTCATCCAAAATCAGCTGCATAACATACACAGGCAGCTGCATAGAACTCTATGTACTCACTTCACATGTTAGACTTAGTACAAAAGCCCTCCCCAGGGGTCCAACGAACTTTTCCACTGTGCCCTATCTCTTCTTTCATTAATTCATGTTTAATTTGGAACTTCATTTTCTTCTACCCAAGATGAAAACACTCCTCAAGTAGGCACAAGTGGCCCCTCCTTGCGCAGTCCACCTGTCTGCCTGGGTGTCACAGTCATACTTCACCTTGTCAGTATCAGCTGTCACTCATTCCCCCCGAACGGTGACCGGTTGGTCAGAATTCACACTGTGGGACCAATTAGGGAATGGTGCATTACAAATCACTGGCCTCTCCTAATTTTAACTGAATTTTGACTCAAGCATGCAAATTTGGCTGAAGACAACAGAGAATGCAAATTCAACCACTCCATTTACATGGGGCTAACCCATCCCAAGGCACCCTGCAACAGGCCCCTGCGTTGCAGAATCACGGCACCTGGCAGGTCATAGGCAAGCCCCCTTAGAGAATTTACTCCCACAGGAGGCCATCATGTCTACTGCTCATGAGCAATGAAACGTCCCGGGCAGGGAGGCAGGGAGGAAGGTGGGAATTCAAGCACAACAGGGGAAAAAGAGAAGTGGACTCAGGACTCAGCCTGCCTGCAACTACAAAGTCTATGAGCACCCAGTTGGCAATAAAATTCTCTTATTCTGTAATTTCAGTTTCCATAATCAACTATTTAAATCTGAAGACAGAACTTTGGACAGAACAGAAAAACTGTTGAGAAACACTGAAAAAAAAAAAATGTTTCCAAACCCAAACTCACTTTCTTTTGACCAAACAAGTTGTCATCCTGAATTCCACTTTTTATTTTTATTTCTTTCCAACCAAGACAATTTTCATATTGAATGGCACTGATTTTCAAGAATTAATATGTAGACCTGGCTGGTGTAGCTCAGTGGATTGAGTGCTAGCCTGTGACCTGAAGGGATGCAGGTTCAATTCCCAGTCAGGGCACATGCCCACGTTGCAGCCCAGGTCCCCAGCTGGGGGCCTGCAAGAGGCAACCAACTGATGTATCTCTCGCACATAGATATTCTTTCCCTACCCTTCCCTTCTCCTCTCTCTAAAAATAAATAAATAAAATATTTTAAAAAAGAATTAATATATATTTTAAAATCAAACTGAAGGGTGATCTTCCACACAGCATTTTTTCACTTAATAAATATCTATTGAAGATTTACCATGTGTCAGGCACAATGTACTGGGAACAGGACAGTGAAAAGTAGAAAAGGGGAGAAGAGTGCTTGATCCTTTGCACTCTTGGGGTTCACGTTCATCCCAAGTCTCACTTCTGCCAAGGTTTGTTTCAATGTTTTTTTAATATATTTTTTCATTTTATTTCCTTAGTTCAAGATTCGAAGGTCACAGGTTATACAATGAACAGTATCCCTCTCACTTCTGTCTTCCACCTGCTTAGATCCTTCCCTAGAGGCAACCAATATTATTAGCTCCTCCTACAGCCTTCTAGAATATGTTATACTATTCAAGCAAATAAGTACATACTCCTCTCTTTACACTTGATGAGTATGAAAATTCATCCCTTACTAGTACATGCTGTTGGTAGCTGCGTAGTATTCCGCAGTGTGGGCATACCGTAATTTAACAAGTGCCTCTGATGGACAGTAAAGTTGCTTTCAATCTTATTATTACAAACTATTAACATATATTTTATAATTCACACACACACACACACACACTCTAATGTACAAAGCCATCCTTAATGGAGTGGCTTACTGCATTCCTGGCCCAGGCAGGCAGTCGCCAACCCAGGAGCAGAAACGACCTGGGCTGACCCCCACCCACGCCACAGGGGTGAAGCCCCCACAGCCCCTGAGGAGCTAGGTCAAAGAGAACGCGCTGCCGTTCAGATCCTGTTGCGCTGTGTACCCCGGAGAGTTTCCTTGTAAAAAGGGGAAAGTGAAAAACCAAGAAGAGAGTCTGCAAATCTGCAAATAATCATCTTGGTTTTCTGAGGTCTACACACAACTGCAGCGAACGGCCCTCAGCGCAGCCAGAAGCCGCCGGGATCAGCCGCAGGGTGAGGCGCTTACAAAATTGTAACTCTGGTGTCACAGATGGAGTTCAGGCACCAGGAGCCATAAATCTGTAAGAATTTCTTGGTCAAAGGCCCTCCTGGCATGATTTTTTTTTTTTTTTTTTCGAAATGCTGTTAAATACTCAGAGTTGTTCTTTATCCCTCCAGGCAGCTGCAAACTCTGCTAGCTCGCATGCCCCTACAAGAAGGCAAACTGGAGTGTTTCCTTTTAAACCTTTTAAATCAAACACCTTCTATAGGTACTTTGGCAGCTCTTCTAAGTCTTTAAAAGCAGAAGGGGGCAGAGAGAGGACCACCCACACACGGTTTGGTTTATTTGCACAGCATAATCCTTATGGCAAGCTTTAAAAGGCAGCCCTTCCTCGCACGGGCCCCTCACAGGTGCGCCTCCTGCCCTCAGTGGCCAGGACTTCATTATAAATGCAAACCTTGTCATTAGTATAAACGACCAGAGTCCTGTCCTTATTACCCCATCATTTAACTTGGTAATGGCAATTTACTGAGCGCCCACAACACGGAAGGTGCTATAAAATTTATTAAATTTTGAAATGATTGAAAGTGCATCATGTAAATGAATCCAGATGTATTTCTGGAAAGAAAGGCTGAAAAGATTTTTACAGACATGAAAATGAATCCGTTATATTTTATCTCACATAAATGGCCAAGGGGGTGGTGTGAACTCACAAAACGCCCGAGTGTTCATTTATAACATATTAAATTAGTTCACAGATTGTAATAAAGGCTTTAAAAATCACCTGCCACAGAGCAACTCTTTCTGTGCATGGGTCGGGAGCACATTTCCTTTGTGCCGCCTCCAAAGTGGTAAAGATAGCCCCACTGTAACTGAGCATAAATGCTGAAGGACATTTTGTAATGGTCAAGTTTCTTGCCAATTAAAATTTCTTCCGTTAAAGGAACTATTAATGGCAGTGGCTTATATTAGCTTGGGGGCAGTGGCCTAATTTATGGAAACCAGGCACTAAATTAAAAAAAAATGGAAAGGTTCTGGGGGATGAGGGAACCCAGCCGTCCCCCTGGCTCTCAGTCCTCCCCCTCCCAACCAGAGCCTGCCTGGGGTAATTTCTGGAAGCCCACCAGCAACAACGTGCTTTGTAAAATGTTTTGAAGCATTTTATGTACACATTAACAATGTAATGAAATTATGTAAAATACAAAAATACCTTATAATGCAAAAAAAAATAAGAATACTTGATAATTTTTAAAAAGAGTGCCACTGAATTGTTGATATCTATGATCTGGTGATTGCACTTTAAGGAGATGTGTCCAGAGTCCGTATCTTCCTCCTGCTCATCCTTAAAAAGCAATGTGTGGACGCTGTCTTTAGCAATAGCAGTGTATAGTGTCCTGGCTCCAAGACAACCCCGTCAGCAACCCCCATCTCCCAGCAATCACCCCCATGAGCAGTCCCCTCCCACACGGAACCAGCGTTGGTCTGTGACTGATAGAATACGACGAAGGGAAGGTATATCACTTGCAAGATTAGGTTATTGAAAAAAACGCACAGCTTCCATTTAGGTTCTCTCACTCCTTCTCATCACTCACTTGGAAAAGTTAGCTGCCATGTCACAGGCAGCCCTACGAAGAGATCCGTGCAGCCAGAAGCACAGGCCCCTGCCAGCTGCCCCATAAGTGAAGGTGGAAGTGGATCCCGTGGCCCAGTGCAGCCCAGGATGGGACAGCAGCCCAGGTGACAGCTCGACTGAAACTCACGAGTGTCGTAATGAGGAGCTAAGCCACTGCCAGATTCCTGACCCACAGAAACCACATGCAGTAACAAATGGTTATTGTTCTAAGCTGCTAAGTTTTGGAGTAGTTGGCTACATTGCAATGGATGCCCAATACACCGTGCTATCAAGTTAGTGTAATTGCAGATAATCAAGATACCCAAGCTGAGAAACTGCTAAGCCCATTAACTTGATGAACTCCTAGATAATTAAAATAAAAATTACTAGCATTTTATGTACATAAAATAACTTGAATAAAAAGCTAAAGCACAAATACATACAGTAATTAAATTATATAGAAAGTGTGGACGTATGCCTTTTCTTAAAGGTCACTGGGAATTTGGAATGAAATAAACAGCTACCCTTAATCATTTCCTGGGTTACTTTATGATTAACAGAACTGTACAAAACAAGGAGAAAAATCTGAGCATGTAAATTGTGAGGGCACTATTAGGATGGGAATGATGAGTGCTAAAGACGGAAAGATAGAAGCACCGTGACTTAACATCCTAGAATGAGAGATGGACTTCTTTCCATGAATAACTATGGCAGGTCTATGGAGATTTTTAAGCATAGCTGCACATTCTCCAACACTTCTTGCGCCAAGGTGAGGCATGTATTTCACTTCCCCTTGAACTTGAGCTGACATCAGTGGCTTGTTGTTACCAATAGAAGGTACTGGAAGTGAAGACATTTGGCCTCCCCCAGGCTACATTATTCGAGGACATTCAGCTTCTGACCGGTTCATTGGGGAACTCATTCTAAAGGAAGCCATCATCGAGTAAGACGTATGGTTACCTACATGTTGAGAAAGCCACGCAGAGGCATCGACTGCTAGCCACGTGGAGAGCCACCGGATGTCCCACTGAATCTATGGATAACCCCCAAAGGAGAACTGCCCATCTGAGCCCTTCCCAAATGCCCGAACTACAAAATTGTGAGCAAAGTAAGTTATCATTTTATATCACTTACGCTTTAGGAAACGCATTAAGCAGCAACAGTAACCAGAACAACTTGATTGTAAATTTGGTGCCAATTCCCACCAACCCAATTATGTATATATTCTTTGCCATATGACTTTAAGAAGTGGAGTCTCTTTCCCCACCTTTGAACTTGGGCTTGACTTGGGGCTTGCTTTTGCCAAAGAATGCAGTGAAAGCAACAGCGTGCTGGTTCCAAGCAAAGGCCTCAAATGGCCTTCTACCCTCCCGCACTCTCGGCATGCTGCTGCTGCCACCGGAAGAACAGCCCGCTGTTAGTCCTCTGAAGATGAAAGGCCTTGTAGGGGGGAACCGCATTGTCCCAGACGCTCCCAGAACAACCAGCTCCCCGCCGACCACAAACAGATGAGTGAGCCCTCCACCTGAGATCAGATGAACTGCCCAGCTGACCATCAGTGAGCTCTTGCGATTGGGTGTCACACAGCATTCCTGCAGCAATAGGTACCTGACACAATCACCCTATAAAGGCAATGCCTTTGACAAACTGGTGTACCCTTTTACAACCTGGAAACGTCAGCTCGCAAAAGCTCAATAATGTTACATTATATGTGTCAAAATTTCTTTTATGACTTAATGCAGACTAATTAGGATACAACACTCCCAACTTTGTTGCGGCATCATTTTGTAGCTTCACTGGTGATCTGTAACTCATAATGATATATACGAAGGGATACAGGTTTAAAAGAAGTAGTTTCACCTCAGAGGAAGGTTCACTGGCGAAGCACAGGGCTGGAAGTAACAATTTGGTGGGCTTGGGGGGTTTTTAATTGCTTTTTCTCTGGTAACACCTCCTATGGCAGTTTTGGGATTGTAGAGAGAAGAACTGAACCTATCTCCAAAGAGGTCAATGTCAGAACTACCCGTATTTTGACCCCATATTTCTTAGCAGATGGTCAGCAAGGTTCAGACATAGCCAAATAGCAGGGTTGATTTTACCCACACGTTTTTTCTTATAATAGCCATGCAGTAATTATGTGCATGGCAACTATGTACCGAACTGCTGTGGTGATCTATTTAAGTAATAGAAACGGAAATGTCTACATGCAATACTTATTATTCACAGGACAAGAGAAACATAAATACTATTTACATCAATTCAGATAATGCACTACTGCTAAAACCAATAGCAAACCATATAATGAAGTGTCAAAAGACATTTTTGGAACCACACTTATGGCCTTTATTTTAATCCTGATCCATGGCAGTGTACCAAAGATTTCCAAAGCAGCTATAATTCTAAACAGACTAAAAATACATCACTATTCATTCCGCCCTCTTCCTAACCTTTTAACCCCAAGATGGTCAGCCATAATGCTCAATACTATGGTCAGAGTTCAAAAGTTGTAACGTTCCGGTTACTTCTGGCTACTGGGTTGTCTCTTCTAGCTACTAATTGAACCCAACTACATCCTAAAATTGACTCTGGCAATACATTTAAAAATGTGATCAAAACAGATCAGATGGCTCTGTTCCCTCCCTGTCTTCCAGCAGGGAACATTCCTTCCCAATCAAACCGATTGTGAATTTTCTGTACATGACCCTGCTCCGGATACCAGCTGATAAACAGCAGCAGAGTGCTAGATGTATGCACTGTCCCGAACAACGTAAGATTTAAATAAAAGGTCAAGACGACTGTTGCAAAGACGCCACTTGGCCATACATGTGAACATGAGAATGAAATGTGGGAACGCGCAAAATGACCCTCCTGGGGGCTTCCAACCCTGAGACTCACTGGCGAATGACTAGCCACAGGAGTGGCGAAGGAGTTTGGAGGCGAGAGAGCCTGGACCAGGCTGAGATGTTCAAGAAAAGCTAGGCCTGCAAGAAACAATGATACTGCAATGCACTTATCACGGCTCTGAGCTTTTGCTTTCTAAATCTCATTCCCAGATCTGTTTCTGCTTGATATAGACAGCTACCAGAGAACGCTGCTCCCACCTAACCATAAGAAAAAGAAAAACAGGTCATCCACAAAAAAAAAAAAAAAAAATCATCATTTTTGGAGAATGTTGAGGTCAAAGGGCATCTGAGTGAACTGGATTCACAAGGGAGGCACGTGCCTCCTGGGGGGTGGAGGAAAGACACACTAAGCACCTCATGCCTCATAAAGCTGGGGAGGACGAGGGCAGCCAGAAAAGCAGGGCAGAAGCAAACCACTGAGATTTCAGCAAATTCTGTGTGCGTTAGTGGGGTGGTTGAGGAAATCCCGATCCCTACAAAGGGCTGTCTGGCCCCCGCTTCCTGACACTTTTTCACAGGCCTCCCCTGAAATGCTCATGGGAAGCATTTTCATCTCTGGGGACAGAGCCAAGACTTGAGAGTCGTCCTCTGTGCCTAGAGCTTGCTGAGGTGTGAGGTGGTGCGGGGGTTCCGGAGAACCCATGAGCCTATTAGGCTGTGAGTGCAGGTGACCAGGTACACACGCAGGACAGTGTCTTAGTCTGCTCAGGCAGCTGGAACAGAACATCACAGACCGAGGGAGCTTAAACAACAAGCACTCATTTCTCACAGTTCTGGAGGCCGGAACATCCAAGATCTAGATGCCAACAGATTTGGTTCTTGGTGAGGGCCTTCTTCCTGGCCACCTTCCCACATGGTGGAGAGAGAAAGCATTCTGGTGTCTCTTCCTCTTCTTCTGATGACACTTCATCAGGGCTCCACCCTCATGACCTCATCTAACCCTGATTACCTCTTAAAGGGCTCACCTCTTAAGACCATCATAATGGGGGTAGAGTTGCAATATACGAACTGGGGTGAGGGGGCTGACACAAGCATTCAGTCCATAACAGACTGCCACAAAACCTGCCTGTGTCCCAAACCCTCTCTGATATCAAATAAAAGTCCAATAAAAGCCATCTGCTGCTGTGACAGGGTAAGAAACTGCCCGTGTTCCAGAGCTGACCCTGCTTTGGCACGACAAAATCGACATGCCACCGGGGAAGGGCCAGGAAGCCCTCTCAGCCACCCCACCCCCACCCCAGGTAAAGATGGCTGCTTCCTCTGGAGGGGACGGGGGTGGAAAGTCACTCCCTTCGCTGGGACTGAGCAAAAGCCATCGCCCCATGGGTGCCCTGCACTGGCACAAAACATCAGAGAAAATGCAGATAAGAAAGCATGGACCCAGGAGGGTGGAAGACCAAGGTGCCTGCTGCTCTTGTTCCTAAAGTCAGAGGACAGGAGTGACAGGGTAAGAAGATGTACTACCCCCATGGAGACCCTTCTCACACGCAGACACTTGGTTCCCTCAAGGCTTGCCGGGAACACCTCCAGGTGGGCTGACACCCATGGATTCCTGCATTCACTCTCCCCATATCTTTCTAGTTGACAGCACCCACAGAACTCCAGCCCCCCCAGGACAAGGGTGCCTGCTCTTTGGCAGTCTCAGCCCTGCCTGCCAACGCAGCTCCCCATCAGCACCCGCTGTCCACTGCTCCAAGTACGCATTCATCCAGCAGGACACAGTATGGTGCCATAAACCCCAACAGTATCTTAATCCTCCTTGTCGGGTGGCTTCTACGCAGGCAGAAATTGAGTCCAGTGGGCCTCCTCACATTCCCCTCTGGTGTCTTTAAAACCTCAGCACTGATATCCACCCCTGACATCTTCTCCTCATGTACAGTCATCCACGGGGACCTTGTAATCTCTTTCAGATACGTAGTATATGTGACATTGTGGTTACAGGCCACTTATCATAATTTCTGAATCTAAGAATATAGCCTTTCCCTCCTGTTTCTCACCCAACCCACCCAAATAGCCTAGCTTAATATATCTACAGCTACCTCTATAAATGTCCCCATGTGTTACCTTACCCTGAGTTCCCTTGGCACAATTCGTCTTGCTGCTCCAGCCTCCTGTCTCCTGACTCCTGATCTGCTAACCTCTAGAGCAGAGAAGAAAGCTAGTATCTACTGTACATGTACTAGGCAACAAGTGCTTTCAACAGACGTTAAATTCTCAGAACTTCATTATTGTCCCCATTCTGCCCCAGAGAAACAAAGGCTCAGGTAGAGACTTGGAATTGAAACCCTGGACTCTGGTCCTTAACTTTCCCTCCATTCCCCCACATCTCCTTTGAAGGGCCAAAGCGCTGAGGACGATGAGGAAAACAGAGCATCTCTCCATCCCAACCAGGCCACAGAGCAGAGACTTCATCAGATGCTTTTCCCAGCCACCTGCCTGAATCACAGCATCAATTTACAAGCTAGTGCATCCTCTCTGGGCAGCTGACGAGGTACTGAGCAGACCCGCAAGAGAGGGGTTCCCCAGGTTTCCACAAAGTGACTCTCCCTCATTTCGGAGGTCTCTCAACTGCTTCCCTCTCTTACATCCTCAAAACTCCAATACTGAGCTACTTTCAACACAAAGAAGTTAACGAGAAAAGGAAAGACAGAGATATTGGGAAGGTAAATCCTCTCCCATTTTAATTTCAAGAATAAGCTTGGATAGCAATATTTTATAATCATTTAATGATAGAATGAAGGCTAAAAAATTGGCCAGATTAAGAGAGTCAATCTTAAAAGAAGAAAAAAAGTCGTAAGAAAAAAATCTGTAACTATGCGTGGTGACAGATGGTAACTAGACTCACTGTGGTGACCATTTCACAATGTGCACAAGTATTGAATCACTATGTTGTACACCTGCAACTAATATAATGTTATAGGTCAACTATATCTCAATTTAAAAAAAGATGAGCCTACAAGAACCAGATTCTCCACAAAATTCAACCGAAATAAACCTAAAACTAATACAATGTTATGTATAAATTATATCTTAACTTTTTACAAAATGGGCCCACAAGAGCAAAAGTTAACCAAATTCAATATTCTCCTCAAAATTCAATCTAAATAAACTTGGTTGAGATTATAAACAGTTAAGTATCTTTGCTTTCAAATGAACCAGCGATTACACTGCAAACATTGACAAGAAGAAAACGTGTCCCTTAGATTCCTTGAAATACATACTGAGGTTAGCAAAAATAATATTTCCAGTCCTGTAAACTTGAGTCCCCATTTTTCCCCTTGGATAAGCTCTAGCATTTCTGTAAAGATGATGAAAAGAGAACAAGACTTGCTCAGAGCACCCAAAGGAGACTCCTGCAGTTCAAGTCTCCATCCACTGGCTCCATGAACTTTCCTTGTGCAGATAACATTGGAAGAAATGTTTTGAAGTCATAAAATATCTGTCTGACCTCCTTCATAATATGAGTTTTCTGGAGATGCACTCAGGTTTCAAGATACAACAGAGTAAAGTTAAAATGTCCCAAGTGCCAACTGATTTTAAGGAATAAGAAAAGATTAAGAAAATGAAACTTTAAAGCCTGGACTCTGAACAGTGCTGGAAAATTACATCAACTTTCAATTTCCCCTCCAAATGTGAACGACCTTAAGAAGAGATGAGGTCCCTATGCTGGGAAACTTATGCCAGAAATCCTCACCGTTTCATTGTTCTTTTCATTTATGATCAAATGACTTCTAAAACTCTGTTTTTCAGAGAAAACCATCCCCCACCCCATCTCATATCTTTTCTACACACCTTTTAGAAGAAAAACAAAACAGAACAGAAAACTTCCACCGATTTTCCAATATCTTGGGCTTTTTCCCAATTGACTCTGGATGACTGATCACGGAATCAAATTTGCAGGCAGATTATTCATTTCCCATTCCTTTTCTAATTAACATGATTTATGAACATTTCTACAGAACATAACAAACACTGAAATAATTCTTCTGCAGAATCCCTTGAAGCCATTTACATAAACAACCAAACTGCTTAATGACTTTGGGATACTAAAGAATACCCTTCATAAGTGCAAAAAAGAAATAAACAAAATTATCTGGGAGATCATTTTGCAACCCTTAGCTCCATAAAATGGTATGTTGTATGCACGTATTTATACCAACTCTCTGTGAGAGAATTCTGGTCATAGGGAAATCCAAAAATGAATACACACACATACATGAGGAACAGCACACTGAAAAAATGCTATATTTAAAAATTAAAATTTCACACATTTGCAAGTATAATTTCACAATATTCAAAAATGTTTTGTTATGAATCACATATACCTATGCAATATATAAACATCAAGCACACTGCAAAAATACATAGTAATTATAATTTTATATATTTCCTATTAAATATTTGTTTTACAAATATTCTATTTGTATCCTATTGTACTAATATCTTATTAATATTCTATTAATATCTTATTAATATTTGAACCCTGAACTCAGGTTTCAAAATAATATGAAATCATCTACATTGGAAGTGTATCATACACTCACATAAATGTTAAAGACAAATGTCTTTGACACTGACACTCATCAGAAAACAAATTAGAAAATTCCAGCTATGATTTCCCCCTCTGAAACACTTTTCCAAAAAGCCTCATCTATTTAGTGACTAAATATAATTATGGCACAAACTTCATGCAAGTCGTTTACAGGCAATAGTCACTCATTAAGCCTTGCAAACAAGTAGCGGTGGACCAGGCCACCTTGCCCTTGAGTGTGACAGTGTAGTCACCAGAGGAAGCCCTGCAGCAGGTGACCGAGGGCTCTGCTCCAGGGTGAGGGGTGGAAGCCCGTGCCGCCCGCTTCCCAGCGCAGGGAGGCGGCAGAGGACACAGAGCTGCTTGGTGAAGGGGAGCGTTTAGAAGGGACAGTGTTACGGGGAGAACTGAGAAGCACAACTGAACTGAGTCTCCGAATGGGAAGGGAAGAGGAGTTTCCATCAGTCCATCTCTGAGATCGCAGCAGGACCAGCGACAAAGCTCTACACCAGCCACTCCCCCTGACCCCTCCTGATGTGACAGTGGCCCAGAGAGTCACAGAAGTCATCCCTTGAGTTGTAGGAGGGGTGCCCAAGAGTGGGCTGGTTGCCGAATCGCTCAGTTCCTGCATTTCCCTCATAATTTACCTTTATTTCCCTCATTTACCTTTAATTTTCTTATGAACAAATACTGATTGATTCCTAGGTGCCTGGCCCTTGGAGTCCCTGGGGATACAGTGGAGGCCAAAACTGGACATTTTCTCTGACCTCATGGGGCATATAATCAAGTGGAGAGGATGATAAGGAGCTAGGAAGGCATATAATTAGGAAATTTGATGCAGTCAAGAATTCAAGAAAGGCTCTCCTAAAACCTGAGGGACAAGTAGGGGTTAAGTAATGTAACAGCCCCTCCTGCACAGGTACCACATGTGCAAAGGCCCTGTGGCAGGACAGAGCAGGGCAAAATCAAGACGGCCCGTGCCAGGACGCCTTGGCAGGCAGAGCTGACCCTGGCACAACCTGTTCCACTGTCTTGAGGGGCAGAGAATATTGTGGCCTGCGCTATGGTGTCAAAATTAGAAGTGGACAAAAGTAATGACACTCAAGAGGTAATTAAGAAGTAAAATCTACAGGACTAATGATAGACTGAGTAAACATTTTGTCAGGAATGATTTCCAAACATGAACATGAACTCTGGGCAATATATGGAGAACGGTCGCAGCACCTCAGAACATCACATTGAAGGCAAAGAATTGGAAATCGGGATCCTGCATTCAGTTTGGTACCATACCTAAACTTCCACTCTTCCCTTTTCAAGAGGGGAAGTAGAAATAAATTGAGAAAGGAGAGGGTGGGAGACAACTATTCTTGTCTATGAATCAATGGCATAACAGGCTTCCCTGGCAGAAAATCCTATTACCAGAAAAGTCAGCAAGTGCAACATTCTCTTATTCTGCAGACTCCAAACGCCAGAGCTGCAGGCTTTTATTACAACTTATTGTGAAGACACAGTCTTCTAATGAGGATGGAAATGGTGATGATAGTGAACTTTTTCATGCCATTATGACCATCAATAATAATAAAAAAAAGAATTACCCTTTCTTGAGAGCCTATAGCAGGTAATGGATCAGGGGTGTTTAACCCTTATAAAATTATTACCATGTAATAGAAAAGGCAAACGGAGCTCAGAGATGTTAATCAGAATTTGTCCTGGTAAAGTTTTGAAACAGCCTCCTTCGGTGTCCACCGCTCATCTCGGAGCTCTAAGTTCTCTTTCACAATTTCCGTTCTAAAATTGTTCTTGCTTATTTGGGTAAAGGGCCATGTTCACGCCTGAGTACACATACCTTGTCTCTTTGAATCTCTTGGTGCTTCCCAAGCACAGACTCTTGGATAACACATGAGTATTTCCTTTCACCGTGGCCCTCAATACAGAGCTCTTCCAAATCTGGCTATAATTGAGATCCAAGAGAGGATATAAAAAAATTTCTCCATAATTTTCATCTTTTAGAGAGAGAGACACACACACACACAGAGAGAATTAATGTGTGTCTTAAAGTGGTCTCTAAAACCCTTAGTCCTTAATTCTGAATTCAGTTGGTCTAGATCAGCTTTCCTATGTATATTTTTATGCCCAGACCCACCAAAACCAAGTTCTATGGAATCTCAAATAAACTCACACATGCGTGTGCGCTCATATGTAAAAACATTGATGTAGCAAAAAATTGGACAATTACAAAGATGTGACAGTAGCTCACTGATTCACTGGTTTATGAAACTCCACCTGAACTTCAGAGAACTATGAGCGCTTGTGTAAGTGAGCATTGTGATGATGTCTTGGGTTAGGTTCCCGAGAAGCAGAGTCTGGGATTTCAGTTCCTCAGAAAAGGGCAGCTGTGGGGCTTAGCAGTGGACACTCACTCACGGAATCCCAGGCCTGAGGGCGTCCACCCGGAGACAGGCCCAGGCAGGGCACCAGCAGCATGCACCGCAGGCTGTTTTCACAATGTGGACTTGCTTTCTTATGAACCTTTTCAGTATGTGGGGTGACTGACTTGTGAGGCTCTTAAGCCCCTCCCCCTTGGCAGAGGCAAAAGCTAAAACTCAGAGAGGTGAAGTCACTTAGACACGGCCAGGGGCTCGATTCAGCAGCGCTGGTACTTTAACCCAAATTGTCCAACTTCAACTTCCATGTATTCGACTGGACACACTGAAAACTTTCCCAGCAGAAAATGCCGAGAAATGTTGGATAAAAGATAATAAACATCATTTTACAATCTTGGTTGAGCTCAGAGAGAGAACAGGACATATCCAGAGGCCAAAAAGAAAGAGGAAAGTAAGTGGGGAGCTCGTGCTGCTGCTGAGACAGCCCAGGGTGGGGTGGGGGGGAGGGCAGAAAGCCCAGGAGTTGGGTTTTAAAGGCTAAAGAGGGTTGAGGGTTTAATCTTGGACCCCAAATGTAGAGTGGAATGATAATTGAGAGTCCCATGCAAAGCCAAGAACTTCCCAGGGCTACTTGGAAAGGATGAACTAGAAACAAAGTCTACCCACTAGCACAATGAGATAGTAAGGATGCTCGTCTCTGTTTGCACTCTGGGTGGAAAAGAGGAGAAGAAAAAGGAACAGTATCCCTGAGAATTCACAATTGAGAGCTGACCTTCACAGGGTTTGAAAGTCAAATCTAAACTACTGGTGAGTCTAGGAACCCTCAGGATAAGAGACTAAATGTCAGTGGTCCCAGGTCAGACATATCATGGAGCCCCACTCAGAAGTAAATATAAAATCTCTCTGCAGAGAAATACTCTGAACCAGCCCACAAGAGAACCCACAGAGAAAGCCCACTGAGATGAGCCCACAAATGAAAACAGCGGAATCCCAAAGGGGTGCAAATTCCACTATGACTGCCTCAGTAGACACAACAAACTGCCAAACTAGATCCTGTGTTTTCAAAGTCCAAGCATCCTTCCTGCTATTTAACTTTAAAAACACCGAGGTGATTAGGCAGCTCCACCCCTGAACCACATTATTCATGGAAATGCAAGCCATGCTCTACGTCATGAATTTAAAAGATCTATTCAGTTATTCAAAAAAGTTTCTTTGAATTTGGTTTTAAGGAAAAAGTTGGCATGGCCTTCAATCTTAAAAAGAGAAGGGCTTACTAATATCTTCAATAACTTCCTTAGATAATTTAAAGGCAGACCTAGCTGGAGGCAAGCAAGAGGAATAGTTTTCCCCTTGAATTCCCTTAGAGGTCTAAGTTTCCATGAGGATTCCTCTAGAGCCACGTGTCTCAATCAGCTTTCCAAAAAAAATCTAATCTGAAAATGTTATGCAATCATTGGCTGTAACAAAAAAGAGGGTGGGTGAGGAGGCTGCGTTGTTTGCCAATCAAAACAGTAACTAGACCAGAAAAACCCAACTCCTTTGTATTTGGCAATCTCTCTCATTGTGAATCACAGATGATACAAATATCCCTTGAAGAAATCCAAAGAGGCTTGTTGTAAACAAATACATACTGTAATCCTTCCTCATAGCCGTTATTAACGCAGGCCACGGACAATGGTTCAAGTCTGTGGCTACCATAAGACCAGGACACTTTCCAGCTCAAACTCAAAGCCAGCTCCTTAAATAAATAAGGGGCAAGGGAGGATTTTCCCTGAATAAAAAGGTTATTTGACTGATTTTTCAATGGTTTGTTCTAAGTAAGGACAAAGATGGGAAAGAAAGAAAGTTGAAGGAAAAATGTAAATTGAGGGAAGAAAGGGAACATGAAGAGCTGCTTATAAATTTACAAATTACCCTGTAGTGATGTGTAAGTATTTTTCCGTTGAATCCTCACAGAATCCTATGGCTTCTGAACCAATGTACAGGTGAGAGACCTGGGTCCCTGAGAGGGTCAGTGTTGGCCTGCAGCCACAGACAGTGAGTGGCGGAAACTTAGCCAGGTCTTTCGGACGCCACAGCCCAGGAATTTCATTCAGTTCTGTCCATAAAGCCCATATTCACACCAAAGTTCTACAAAGGTTGGGGGGGGGGTGGCGGGGGAGCGGCAGGGAAGGACTCTTCCTCTTCCAGGTTCAGAAATCTCAGATATTTGTTTTAGAGTTTTATTTTTAACAAAGTGTTTTTTATATTGATACCTGACAGGTTTGATATCACTCATATTAATTAAAACATAAGATGTCCCTCAACAAATTGGATATAGAAAGAACATACTTCAACATAGTAAAGACCTCTATGACAAGCCCACAGCTTACAGATGTGGAAACTCAGTTAAGGAACCTCCTGAAGGTCACACAGCTGGTTAAACGAGAGGTCGGATTGAAACCCGGGCAGTGCAGCTCCTGCATCACACTCTGAAAAGCTACTCGGTGATAGCCCATTGACAAACATACCTGGGGAGGCGACCTTTCGTGAGACAGCGTAGGCATCCGCCTGTCTCTGTGAGCCACCCTACGTGCCTGGCTGAAAAGGACTGCTCGCTGAAACACTCTCCCCAAACTCCTGCTTGATTCAGATTTGGTAAAACATTGTTCTAGTAAAGATGAACCAGGAACGTCCCCTCACACCTTTGAGCACCCAAAAGCCCCCTTCCCCACCATGCGCACACCCCCAATCTCCCCTGAAGATAGCGCTCAAGTGCGGATTGCATTTTAGACCCACCTTGAGGACGATTAAAAGTCCACAAGTCTCCTCTTCCTCTGGCCCAGCCCCCAATATACAGAGATTCTGATTCGAACTTCAAAAGGTGTTTGGAAATGTACACGTATACAAAACAAGCAAACAAACAAACAAAATGTCTGTGTGTGTGTGTGTGTGTGTGTGAGAGAGAGAGAGAGAGAGAGAGAGAGAGAGAGAGAGAGAGAGAAACACCCCGTTACCTCCTAATGTTCTGTGTCACATAGAGACCTAAGTGAAATCCAAAATATCTCACAGTGAACGCTGTGCCAACAAAGGGCTGCCACCTTCACGTGTGCACAGGCCAAATAAAGATAGAGCACACATTTGATGGGTTTCTGGGCACGTTCTGATAAGACTGAGCATACACATAGCAATTGGGATAAGAGGGAAGAGAGACAGAAGACACTGGGAACAAAGACGGAGGGAAAGAGGAGGGAGAAAGAAGGCGAGAAGAGGGATAGAAAGGAAAAGAAGGGAAGGTGGGGAGGCAGAGAAGGGAGAGAGGAAGGGAAGAAGACAGAAATGGAGAGAGGGAAAGAGAGCAAAGGAGTGAGGGAGACAAAGTGCAGATAAAAGAGGAGACCAGAGAGAACAAGTCTTGTTTTGAATGGTGTAGGTAGAGCACGCAAATGACTTCCTGACGAAGAAGGAAAATGGGAGCTGAGTGCTTCCCTCAGCTTTATCTCCACCTGCTCCCACTTTATCAAGTCTTTCTACTAGCATCTATTAACTGACCACTCAGAGCCCAAACTGTGCCACATGATGAAAGATACAAAGGAGAACGATCATCCTGGCTTCTGGGGAGTTGGGGTCCACCTGGGGAGACCTAGAGTGAACGAAAAGCAACCACGCAGAGAGAAAGTGGTGGATGTCATAGTGGTGGTCTGAATGAAGCATGATGGGCAATTGGGAAAAACAGATGGCTCCCAGTTTGGGCAGAGGGAAGGCAGGACGGGGGTCGCAGAAGACTTCACATAAGAGATCAGAGCGCAGTGGCTCTGAGGACGGAGCTGGCCCTCATTTCCTACAGGCCCAAGCACATGTCCTCAGCTCCTACTAGAATAGTCTCCTCATAAACCTTTGTCACTTTGTCACTGCCATGATTATGCTCAGTTACCTTGACTTGGGATGTCAGCCTGCCTTCCCTCCATCATCCAAATTCTGTACATATTTTAAAGTCTTCATTTCAATCCTATATCCTCCTTCACTGCTCTTCCCGACCATTCCAAGTTTGTCATGCTCTCCGTCTTCTGTGACCTTAAGAGTCAATAGTAACAAATGTTTATGAGCATTCATGCTATGCTAAGACAGTTATAAGCACCTGCTACAGTGTCGGACCCCGGTGAGCATCTCTTCTTAACACTCTGCCCTTTAACACCACTGGTCCTGGCTGACCCCCTGCATCTATGCCCCTTTGGGGCTCCTCTTGCTCTGCTCATCAATTCAATGTGTGTGGTCTCCAAGGATCCATCCTTCTAATTTACATGCCAATCCTACGCTGATGTCTTCTCAGATGGTATCTCCAGGCAGGGCAGGCTTCTGAGCTCCTGGCCAGTACTCAACCATCTGTGTACCATTTCCTCCAAACAATTTACACCTCAAACTTAATATTCCCCAAATACAATCCATTAGCCTCGTTCCTGTTCCCCATCATCTAGCCTGCCTCTTTTAATGTATTTCCTATCTTAGCAAATGGGAAAACAAACCAACAAAATCCCTTCTTTCTAAGAAAAGGCACTGCTCTCTTATCTTGGCTCTGAGGCAGCTCAAAGCTAAGTTGTGTGGTGCGGACGTGCCCCCATTTCACTTTCAGTCTACCAGGCCCTGCAGGTTCTACCTCTTTCTGATCTCATTCTGCTCTCACCAGTATGCCTGCCCTGCTTCAGGCTCTTGCCTTCTCTCGTCTGGACCACTCCTATATCTGCTCTGGGTCTCTAGACCAGCCTCTTTCAAGCCACTTGAAGAGGTCTGCCATCATTTAGGATGATTGGCAAAGCCCTCGCTCCTCCTGGAATACACTGGCATGCTCTTTCTGAAATGGCCACTGTTTACCTATCAAGTCTCCTCACTTACCACCACTCCTCCCTCCCGAACACCCACCTCCTCAGCCACTAGGCTCTGCACATAGTGAATGGTGGGCAGTCCTCAAAGATCATCATGTTGACCTTCACCTGCAGGTCCCTTCTATAGGATTGCCTTCTTTCCCTCCTTCGTATGGGAACCTCCTTCTCATCCTTAAAAACTCAATGCAGGTATCAACTTTTCTGGGAATGCCTCTCTGCTTCTCCTTCCACAAAAGCCCACCACCCCTCTGTGTTCCTCTGACACGCTGTGAACACATCTTCCACCATACACTTCATCACTCTGTACTCCGAGCCCTCAGGGATCTCACTGTCTTCACTTCGGAGCAGGTGTTGAATCTTGTTAGATTCTGTATTCTCAATGCACACTACAGTGCCTGACACATAGTAGGTGTGCAATAAGTTTGTCGAATAAATGAAGAAAATGTTAAGAACTTTTTAAGCATGACCCTTTGCTTTTCTAATGTATTAATCTTTGGATTCACTGGTGAGGATTAAAATAAACAAACAGCGTATATGGTAGTGCTATTTAAACTCTTCTAAATCATGACAGAGTATTAGTTCCTAAGAAGCAACACTTCAGGGTGACAGAGCCTGCACTTTGAAACCCAGTGTCCCCAGGTTTCACCTTTGAGGTCTAGGAACACGCCATTTAACCTCAGCATGCTTCACTGTCTTCCTTTCAGCTGTAACCTATGACAATGACTTACAGAACTTCAACTTGCAGACAATTATCAAGAAATATGTGCGCATCTTTAAAGCAAAACTCTACTTCCCTCCTACACGTGTGGATGCGTGTGCTGGAGAGAAGAGCGAAGTCCTAAGTGCATTCTCACCTTGACTCTCTTCCCAGAGAAGGATTCACACCCTGCTCTCGCTCTCGTGTCTCGGGCTGTGAAAGGTCCCCGGGAGCACTCTTCCCTGGCTTCTCAGCGGGAATACTGGCAGTTAACCACCATGATGGCTTCTCTTGTTTATTGAGTGATTAAACCATGGTTATTTTAGGCCTAAACAAGATTAACTGAACTATAAATATTTTCCTAATGATACAGTATATACAGGCATAGTTAAGTGCCAACTTTTTCTTTTGCTTATATAATAATAAGCTACCTCCAAAGTAAAATAAAACTAGTGGCTGCATATTGCCTTAACCAGCCCAAAATGAATAGGCAGAATAAATGAATCAATATCACCACATTAACATTGCTCACACTTGACATAACAGTTATACAAATCAAGTATATGGCACAGTTTTATAGCTCCATTAGAATGCAAAAATACATAATCTGAGTGAAGATAAGATGGATCGTGGTCTACAGACCTGCAGAGACTCTGCCCATCCATTCTACAACCCCATCTGAAGAGGTTCTTCCCGTTAAGGGTACAGTTGTTTTGTTTTATTTTTTAATCCCTGGGTAAAATATAGCAGGTGTGGATTTTTTTTTTTTAAGCATGGTAGAGAAAAAAACTTCTTAAACCCTAGTACAGAGGTTTGAGCCCTGCCCAAAACCTACTCTTTATGAAAACATGTTCATACCAAGTCCAAAAAGTCAAACAAGGGGGCACTTTATGTCACAAATCAAAAGCACATCCATGACATGCATGAACTCATGAGCAAGGTAACCTTCAAAGTCAACCAGAGAGAAAGGGTCCCTCCCTGCCTTGGCTGTGAGCTCCCAGGGAATGGGAGTGGCCCAGGACCAGCTGGGCCTCGTTTGCGCCCCCCACACCCGTGCGTTTACACCTGAGCCAGTAACACCCTCTTGTCATCAGAGCTCCGCTACTCAGCCCCCACCTCCATCCCGACCCTGACACTCTCCAATATTTCTTACGGCACCTTTGCAAAGTTGGGAGATTTATTTTTCCATTATAAAAAAGTATTACAAATCACATTACAGAAAATTAGGAAATGATTTGTTGCAATTTGACCAGGAACAGAAGCCAGGAAACTCCCGGATTCGTTAGGCTTTGCATCAACAACCAATGCCCTTTCATATTTAAAAGCCAAAAACCACATGAGTCAGTGTTTAGCATGACTGACTGCCTTTCCTTAGGATGTGGAAAAGACCACGCAGCCTTCAAAGGGAGCTGTAGATCTGAACGCTCAGACGGAAAGAAGCTTTAAAAGGATGCAGGATGTGCATGGCAGTGCAGAGACCGTCGTAAAACCAGATGGAGTAAGTGCCCCAACCTCCACACTTTATTCAGCATTCCATGTATTTATAGGCCTCAGATGAAAGACCTTCCACATAAAGCTTTTGTTAGTTCATCGGATGTTCTGCGCACGACACCCGCAGCCAGTTCTATCAAGGTCTGGCAGAGGAGGGTAGTATTTGGCTGGGGATCTGGGGTGAGCATTAGATGAGGTCAATCTTCTGCCAGGGGGTCTTGCTGGTCTCCCAGAAGTTTATCAAGTATCTCTATTTCTAAGTGGGGGACCATTTGCTTAAAAAAAAAAAAAGTCAACTACTAGATCACCAAATCTTTGGCTGCTAATCTGAGAGAAATCTTACAAGATTTTGTCCCCCTACCCATACCACTTTAGCATTTTTTACCTCTAAAGAGCAACTTCCTTATAAGTAAAATTCTGCTAGTGGTAATGAAAGGGTAGTGATTCTTTTCAAACTCAAACAATACAGTTATTAGAGGAAAAACTTTGTCCCCTGTTCTTTAATCATGAGAGACTTAAAGTCACTCTAAGCAAAGAGGAGGTTCATCCTGAACCATCAAACGCCACTTACCTAAAAATGTAGATAACGACATCAGAGTTTTCTAGAACATCTATTTGATATTCAAAGTATAGCCACAATCATACCAGAAGTAGAAGTTATTTCAAATATGACAGCATCAAAGAATCCAGGAGAGTTAAAAACAGCTTGGGGAAATCTTGTGATCACTATTAGAAAACAGAGGGAAAATGCAGAGGTGGAAGTGTGAATTGGTGCAGACACTTTGGAAAACTGTTTGGCAGTATCTCTATTAAAGCTGAGTAAACACAAACCCTATGAACCAGCAATTCCATTCCTAAGGCTCCCCAACAGAAGTGTGTAGTTAGGTTAACCAAAACAGTGTTCATGGCAGCCCTGGGCATAACAGCCAGATGTCCATCAACAGTAGAACGAATGCGTTAAAAGTAGTGTATGCACACAATGGAAACTGTGGAGCAGGGAAACTGAAAGACTCCAGGTACACATGACAACATGAATCACTCACAAATATAATGTTGAACAGAAAAAAGCCATGAACCCAACAGGGCATAGAGTGTATGATGTCAATTATATAAAGTTCGACAACAGGCTCTAACTTCTGCAGCTCAGAAGTCAGGACAGTGTTTATCCCTAGCAGTGGAGGGGAAGGGAGTATTAGTGACTGAAGGTGGCCCAAGAGGACCACCTTCTTCTATCCCTGAGGTATCCTATTTGAGCTGGGTAGTGGCTGTAGGGATGCATTTATTTTGTCAAAACTCAATAAGCTGAACACTTAATTATTTGTGAACTTCTCTTTATGTGTTTCACATACACAACTTTCATTTTGAGTAATACTTTTTTTTAGTTATTACAAAAGTAGCTCTTATTCAATGTAGAATATACAGAAAATACAGATGATGGAAAAAAATCCCATCACCCAGAGGTAACTAACCACTAGCTACATTTTCAGAGTAACTACACGGGAAGCATTCCCTATCACCATAGTCTCATTGCACTTAATATCATAAATCACTTTATGTCATTAAATAATCTTCTACTACATCTTTTCAATTGCTGTATCACAACCAATACCATACATGTACAATAAATCATTTAACTAATATGTACTCTGCTAGACGTTTAAGTTATTTAAATTAATCATTATTATTATAATCAATACTGTCAAAACAACTCCACATATCTGTAGATAGATCTTTATCCACATCCATAATTATTCCCTTAATGTAAATTTCCTAAAGACTGTCTGGATCAAATGATATGTAAAATATTAATTATCCCCAGAAAGGATTTTTGCTTATTTACATTCCCAGCAGCTGTCTTTAAGACTTTCTACCAATACACCACATAAACAAGATGAAGGACAAAAACCACATGATCATAACAATAGATGAGGAAAAAGCATTTGATAAAATCCACCACCCATTTAATGATAAAACACTCAGCAGAGTGAGAATAGAGAGAGTATATCTCAACATAATAAAAACCATATACAAGAAACCTACAGCCAACATTATACTCAACAGGCAAAAAATAAAAGCTTTCCTTTTAAGATCAGGAACAACACAAAGGTGTCTACTTTCACCACTCTTATTCACCATAGTAGTGGAAGTCCTAGCCACAGCAATCAGACAAGAATAAGAAATAAAAGGCATCCAAATTGGAAAGGAAGAAGTAAAACTGTCATTATTCAGAGATGACATGATAGTGTACATAGAAAACCCTATAGTCTCCACAAAAAACTACTCAATCCAATAAGTGAATTTGACAAAATAGTGGGATACAAAGTCAATACTCAAAAATTGATGGCACTTTTGTACACCGACAATGAAATATCAGAAAAAGAAACTAGGGGGGAAATCCCATTTACTATAACAACAAGAAAAATTAAGTACTTAGGAATACATTTAACCAAGGAGGTAAAAGATTTGTACTCAGAAAACTACAGAATACTGAAGAAAGAACATAAAGAAGATACAAATAAATGGAAGCATATACCATGTTCATGAATTGGAAGAATTAACATCATTAAAAGTCTATACTACCCAAAGCAACCTATAGACTCAACACAACTCCTACTAAAATACCAAAGGCATATTTCGCAGATCTAGAACAAATATTTAAAAAATGTGTATGGAATCAAAAAAAGACCCCATATAGCCTCTGTATTCTTGGGAAAGAAGAACAAATTAGGAGGGGTCACAATACCTGATATCAAACTACACTACAAGGCTACTGTAATCAAAACAGTCTGGTACTGGCATGAGAATAGACACATAGATCAATGGAAGAGAATAGAGAACCCATAAATAAATCCATGTCTCTATGGTCAATTATTATTTGACAAAGGGGGCAGGAGTATACAATGGAGCAAAAATAGTGTCTGTAATAAATGGTGTTGGGAGAACTAGACTGGTACATGCAAAAAAAAATGAAACTAGAGCACCATTTTATACCATACACCAGAATAAACTTAAAATAGATAAAAGACTTAAATATAAGTCATGACATCATAAAAGTCCTAGAGGAAAACATAGGCAGTAAAATTTCAGATCCCATGTAACAATGTATTTGCCTATATTTTGCCTATATATCTCCTAAGGCAAGGGAAATAAAGGAAAAAATAAACAAATGGGACCACATCAAACTAAAAAGTTTCTGCATGGCTAAAGAAACTATCATCAAAATGAAAAGGAACTGACCATATGGGAGAACATATTTGTCAACAATACCTCGGACAAGGGTTTGATCTCCAAAATATACAAAGAACTCACACAACTTAACACCAGGAAGACAAACAATCTAGTTAAAAAATGGATAAAGGACCTGCATAGACACTTCTCCAAGGAGGACATACAGAGGGCCCAGAAACATGAAAAGATGTTCAACATCACTAGCCATCAGAGTGATGCAAATTAAAACCACAGTGAGATACCCCCTCACACCTGCCAGAATGGCCATCATTAACAAATCAACAAACAAGTGCTGGAGAGGATGTGGGGAAAGGGAACCCTAGTGCACTGTTGGTGGGAATGCAGACTGGTGCAGCCACTGTGGAAAACAGTATGGAATTTCCTCAGAAAATTATAAATGGAACTGTCTTATGATTCAGTGATTCCACTGCTGGGAATATACCTTAAGAATTCCGAAACACCAATTCAAAAGAACTTGTGCACCCCAATGTTTATAGCAGCACTACTTACAATAGCTAAGTGTTGGAAACACCCTAAATGCCTATCAGTAGATGAATGGATTAAAAAAACTGTGGTTCACCTATACAATGGAATACCATACAGCAGAAAGAAAGAAGGAATTCCTACTCTTTGCAACAGCATAGATAGAACTGGAGAGTATTATGCTAAGTGAAATAAGCCAGTCAGTGAAAGACAAATACCATATGATCTCACTTATAGAGGAAGATAATGAACAAAATAAACTAATGAGCAAAACAGAACCAGAGACATAGAAACAGGGAACAGACTGACAGCTGCCAAAAGAAAGGGGATGCTGGGGGAAGGGTGGAAAGAAGGGGAAGGGACTAGACAAAGAACATGTATGAATGACCCGTGGACATGGACAACGGTGTGGGGATGGACTGTGAGATCAGGGGTATGTGGGACAGAGAGGGCAAAGGGGGAAAATTGGGACAGGTGTAATAGAACAAAGAAGAATAAAATAAAATTTAAAATATAAAATAATAAAGAGACTTCCTACTCAGATGACATTAATTTTTGAAGAATGCAACAAAATACAGTTATAGGAAGGCTGCTTCAAATATTAGATTTCTTCTGCTTACACAAAAGATTTTAAAGATAGATCCCAGAAAATGTATTTAAAAAGTTAAACCATAAAGTTTCTCATAAAATTGAAAACACCAGCTACATAAGACTTAAACAAGTCTTAGCCAAAAGTGTGAGCTCAGGCAGTTTTGGACAGTATCTCTGAGTCACAAGCTGATGGCAAAACCTGGGATGTAAGGGAGGCAGTTGACATCCAAAGGCCCTCACACATTCCCTTTTGGAGGATGTTCCTAGTCATCTTGATCCTTCGATCAGGAGCCTCGAGGAGGCTGAGGAGTTTCCACACCTCAGGCCCATGAGCCCTCCTCGCTGCCAGCGCAGAACCAGCTCCGGACAAAGCACAGTCTCTTGCTTTTTGCAGACATAAAACTCACACAACCTGAATATATTTTTATCTGTACAGTACCAAGGACAATTTATACAAGTGTGGAAAATATTTTTACAATTCCACTATTGGGAAGCAGGTTATCCTTCAGGTCATCCTCAGTAATGAGCCCCAATAAGCTGAAATTTGATAAGATCTGAAAGACACTGGAGAGATCCCGCCCCCCTTCTCCTTTGGGCTACCTGCTGACTCCTCCAGCCCTGTCACTCTTCTCAGGCACCCTCTGCCCCCTTCCGTGGAGGACTGTGCGGTCTATCTCCTCTCGGAGGCCTCTTCCCAGCACCGAAGAAAATTTGATGAACCGTTTGAGAATGGAGTTTCCGTTTGAATGCCAGCTACAGGCTTAGCTACAGCATCTTGTGTCCCCTGAATGAAGTTTGGGTGCTGACTTAGTCATTTCTTCAATGATCGTTTCTTAAGCTTCGTGCTAATGAATACAAAGCATAAGACTGTCAAGAAAAAGCAGGAAACTTCAACTCCAGGATCCTGATGTGGCATCCCTGGATTCCCATTTTCTCTCTATCGTTACAGTAGACAGAAAGTAAGAGGAAGGATTTACCATTTCCATCCCAAGAAAAACAGAAAATCTAGGAGAAGCAGTCATAAGACTTAGGACAACAGAAATACTGTATTAAAATGTACTTTTTCAGGGTACTTAGTGATCAGAACTGCTGCCAACCTCAGGATTATAGGGTAGGACCCATTGCCCCCCAGAGAGCAAATGAGTAGAAATGTTGACTGCCTGTGGCATTTCTACGATCCTACCCACTTCTTACTCATGGGCCTTTGGTAAATGTAAACTATGCAAAGCATGTGTAACAAAAAATACAATGGTCCATATAACAGTCTTAATATGAAAGATGTTTTTAAACATGGACTCCACACCCTAGGAAAATATGATGGAAGGGCAGTATTCAGTTGTCTCATTCATCCATTGAGCAGGGTTTGTCAACCCTGGCACTACTGGCATTTGGGGCTGGGTCATTCTTTGTTGTGGGGACTGTCCTATGTATTTAGGACATTTGGCAGCATCCCTGGCCTCTGCCCATTAGATGCCAGTAACAACCTCCAAGTTTCCAGACAATGCCAACGTCTCCTGAAAGATAAAATCACCCCTGTTGAGAACCACAGCGTTGGAGGGACTTAGAATGTTGGGACTGGAAACGCAGTCACTGAGAAGGGCTCTAGCCTAGCTGCAGCGGCGTGACTGCATGCCCTGGTCATTGAGCTTCTCTGAGCTTCGGTCAGAGCATCTGTCTTGGCTGATGCTCAGACACTGAGGCAGAGATGTGCATGCACCCAGACATGACCTATAAAGAACCGAGGGAAGAAGGGCTGGGCGGGGAGAGATTGTAAACTGCAATGCAGTTGCGATGGAGACCTCATCTGGCCCCCCAGGGAGCTCCAGAACTGGGATGGCCCTGCAGAACTGTCTCAAATTGAGGCAAAAGGATCAGGCCTCTGCATCCCACATCAACCAGGCACTGGAAGTGGGCTGCCCCCAGGGAAGAGGTGTAACCTTGAACACAGGGTGAGGGTGAAGGAGGGACCCAGATGCGAGCCATAAGCAGCCAGCACTCAAGGGCTGAAAGGCCTGAATGCCTCTCTGATGGTGGTACAACACAACATCCTCTACAGCATCTGGGTGATGTGGGAGTCAGAGGCACCAGGCACAAGCAGGTTCATGGAGGGGAGTTAGAGGAGCAAGGACTTCAGATTAGCCAGGTAGGAATACCTGCTCCCCCGAGCACGCTGACCTGTCTCCCTCTGAATTGGACCCTTGTGGTCCCTACTACTCCAGTCGGTCAGCAAATGGATAGTGACGATCACCCTGTGCTGGCATTGTCAGGTGCTGGAGAGATCTCAGGGGGCAAAACAGAGTCTCTACTCACAAGGAGCCTTCGTCCTAGCAGGCAGACATAGAGGAACAAGGAGTGAGATTAGTGTGGGCAGGAAGTGACCTAAGAGAACTAGGTCCACCCAGATAGGCTGCGGTCTGAGGAAGAAACAGTGAACATTATCAGCGAAGGAATCACTGTGTGTGGCTAAATCTGAAACCACTTAAAAGATAAATATGACAAAAAATGTGAATTTATTATTCCTAAAGGAAAGTGCTAAAGGTGTTAGGTTTTCCCAGAGAAAAACAATAGGAGCTTAAAGCTGAAAATACTTTGAAATCTTGATGAGTGGGAAAAAATCTGGCTGTTGATTGACTTGTGTGATACAATAGTCCCGCTTATCTGCAGGGAATAGATACATTCCAAGACCCCTCCATGGGTGCCTAAAACCACATACAGCACTGAACCCTACGTGTACATACATACCTATGACAATTTAATTTATAAATTAGGCACAGTGAGAAATTACAACAATAAGTGATAATAGAGAAGAACAACTGTAACAATATACTGTAATAAAAGTTATGTGAATGGCTTTGGGGGCATTAGTAAGTAAAATAAAGCTGACCTGAACACAAGCACTATGGTAAGTGACAGTCACTCTGATAACCAAGGAGGCCACTGAGTGACTGATAATGCAGGGTGCACAATGTGGGTACATGGGTCAAAGGGATGATTCACGTTGCAGGCAGGACACCATGGGACAGTGCAAGTTTTCATCACCCTATTCAGAACAGTGCGTAATTTCAAACTTATGAATTGTGTATTTCTGGAATTTCCCATTTAATGCCTATTTTCAAACCATAATTGACCTTGGGGACCTAAAACCACAGAAAGTGAAACCACGGACAAGGAGAGACTACTGTATCTATTTATGAGTCTTTCTTACCGACATATTCTCAGTGTTGCATTTTTCTTTGAATTCATTGATCAAGACAAATAAATAAAGTTGAAATACTTTTGGAAAACAGTGCCTGCGTGTGCAATCTGTAAAAGAGTTCTAGAGGCATGCTACTCAAATGTACGGCGGGAGAGGGGAGGGATGGCGTCACGCTTCTGAAGCTCTGCCCAGATGTGTCGACATTCCTTCTTCATAACGTGTGTGCACATATCACCCGACTCTGTCTGCTGCGGCCTCAGCCCAAACCACAACGCAACCAAAAATTTCCACTTATCAGTCTCTCTTATCAGAGAGACTGCCGCCCACTAATAAAGAAAACATACAATCTCTTTATTATTCAGATACAGATTAGCTATTTTGGGTGCTAATACGGATAAGGGAGCAACATAGATAGTAGAAATTTGCGGTGTTTCCGCTCCTGGGAAATATTACTTTTGGGGAAAAAAACTGGCACACGGAGCTGTTGGATTCAATAACACTTCAATCATAGTCAGCCTGGACATTGTTAAAATTTTCAAGCTGCTGATTCTAAAGGGAGAAATCCATATTCACACTAAGCCGATTTTTTCTACACATTATCAGCATTAGGGGGAAAGAAAACAATGTGAAACTGTACATTATAGTAAAGTTAATATTGGGGTGTCAAAATATATGCACAGTCTAAATAGTGCAGCCTTTATACAGAAGATTCTATTAAATGCAGATTGCAATTCAATGGGGGTGGACTGGGCCTGAGAGGCTGCGTTTCTAGTAAGTTTACAGATGATGTTGATGCTGTGGATTCGCAGACCACACATTGAGGAGCAAGTTTCCAGATCATTCAGCTCAACTAGTTGTGAAAGTTCAGGTAAAAAAATAATCGAGCATCCTAGAAAGAAAAAGAAATGTGGAGACAATATTGCACCAAGAATCCAGTAGCTTAAAGTCTGGTGTCTCAGCAGCAAAGTGAACCCTAATTAAAACTTTCAACAAACCAAAGATATTTCCTTCAGCATCTAAACATTATGGGTCTGGATCTAAGATGACATTAGGTAGGTACCATTTGCTGGCAGACACAGGTAGTTACATGAACGGTGTATATATTATTTACTATATAAATACCACAAAACAAGGCCTGCATAATACTCCTCCCTGTGAAAATGGGCCAGCCCTTAACCACAGCATTTTCCTGAACTGAATGGGCGTTCACAGCCACTCTCTTCAAGTGTCAGAGCTGAGCCCTTGAGTAAAAATAATTTGCCACAGACATGATGTAGATGCAATAGTTACTGAACATTTTTAATAAAGGAGTAAGACTTGATCTTCAAACTGATCAAAGACTGTTAGAGCCAAAAGTAGTTGAGTTTCTCTTGCCAGTTTTATTCTATATGCCTAGCATCATTCAAGAATCTTACTATGTTTTAAAGAGTTCATTGATTATAAATCGGCATCTTGGATCACCTTTTACCACAGCCATTCGGATTGACTGTGTTAGGTAATTATAGCATTACATGAGGATGAAGAGTGGTCTGTGGGAATGATTCAATTTCATGGGCATGAAAACTTTCTGAAATGAGTAATAGCACAACAGCATTTTTAAAAGAAACTTCTAATGCATTTTAGTGATCTGTTCATAGGGTAACCCTTCCTTTCAAAGTGACTCACATTTATATTGTTTAAACACCTAATAAAGTTTATCCTGATCAATTAATAAAATAATTATCACTAAGTATGTGTGTATATATATTTCATCAAACAATCTATTTTTAAAACTTAATAAAAATTCAGGAAGATAAACTATTAAAATCACCTAATAGGACAATATCACAAAGATTTACCATGTAATATTAGCGGTTTTGGTCACAATTTTTGAAAAAATAGCACTGTCATTGCCTGAATTATCAAGATTTGTGATAGCAGAATTTATATTACTCAAAAAGAAAAGAGTCTTAAGATTGGATTCCAGTTGTATGACATTATGAAGAAAACTGGCATAATTTTTTTCTTGTCTGAACAGGGCAAAATAAAATAATTCTTGTCAAATTTTACCCCATAAAAAGCAAATACTCAATTCTACTATCATATGTCAGCTCCTCAATTCATATTTTGTATAATCAGGGGATTAATAATTAATGAATATGTGTTTCATGAAGTGCTCTTTTTAAGTGTACAGTTTGGGGCATCCATTTAGACTCAGTTCTTTTCCTATAGTTTTTTACGTCTTTAATACAATTCTAGTGTTCAAGTGCTGGTCATGAAATATACAGAAATGTCTCGAATTTTCATTCAAATGATTAATTGTATTCAGTAGAGCTTTGATAGCAGGAATATTTTATTGTCATATTTTTTAACTAGAAAGGCATTTACTCTCCTTCTATTATCCAGAATATTCAAACAATAAGAATGCCATAGTGTCCATCCATTTGGTATAAATGGCAGTTTACTAGTCATTGTAATAGTATGTAATTTCAATAAAGACAAATCAGTATAGTACTTTAGTACTTAAAATGTGACTTTCATATGCACTGTCTCATTTAACCTTCACAACCACCTTTGCGGCAGGCATTGTAACCATCCTCAGTTTCAGATCTGAGGTGTCTCGTGAAGAGATTATACAGCTCACCCCAAATCATCACACTATCGGGTAGTAAAATCAGGATTCAAATCTGGGTCCTCGCCACTGTTGTCCTCACAACACACCACTGCCCCTCCAAGATCACATAAAGGGAAGTGCGACACGGACTATAAAAGCTAATGGCCTAGGTCTTCTTAATGCTGAAATGCACGTGGGCTCCTCACAATAAGCTAAATATTCATGGCCGCACTCTGCTGTTGCTGGGTCTCCCATACTCCACGTCCACCGCTGAGATATTACAAGGTGACTTTGGACAGAACACGGCAACCTGCTATGAACTCAGTCTGTTGATTCTGCAATCTGTTGAATAACACGTTTCTGTCCTCAGCCCCCGGGGCATATGACACGCTCCCATGGGGCAGAGTGACTTCACCACTGGCAATGCTGGTAGAGCGAGTAGTAATTAGAAGATCAGAAGAGAATGTGTAGTTTTTCAAAGTTCCCCAGGCTTCCACTGCCAAGCACACTCTCTTTGTCATGCTGAGAATGTACTGGGCTTGAGAATCACCAGATAAGACAATCTCTAAGGCCTCTTCCAGCTCAAAAACCTGAAGAAGCTCTGACTTTACATGTAAGTCTTAGAGGTAAGATATGAGGACCATTTGGTAGCTATGAGAAGAAAATAGGCCTGTAATTTCTCTAAACAATGGAGAAGTGTTAAAAATAATAGTAGTTTTGCTTCTTTAAGGAAAAGGTGTATATGGGCCAGGCTCCAGAAAAAAAAAGAAAGTTTCTGCAAGGTTGATTAAAACTTGAGCTCTTACCACCAGAGACAACTTAAGTCCTTAAGTCTGTGCAACAGTCGCTACTGAACAACCCTATCTACCATATGTTCCCCAGTTACCTTCCCACAACTCACAGCCCTCCCCCAGAAGCCCAAATCCTTTTCCTTTGTCTAGTCCCCTCTCCACAGTTTATCACCCTTTTGCCACCATTCCCTTTCCAGGAATGATGATTTCTGGAGCTCCTTTAAGTTTTGAATTTTCCAAGTGCTTTCGCATGTCCTGTTTGCATCTCATTTCATCTGCACGACACCTCCTGGGACGGGCTGTATGGAAGTGATTATTTCCCTGTGACGGTGGAAGAAACAGAGGCAGGGCCAGGACCAGAACCCCCACAACCCCTGCTCTTTCCTCCAAATATCAGCATTCTCCCCGTGTCCATCAGCCCTATCTCCTCTAGAAAGTTGGAGATTTCCTTGAAAATACCCAGTGGGGAACCTGGAGGAGGAAGTAATGTTAAGAAGACTTCCTGGAAAACACCCGAAAAGAGGGTTAGGGTGATGGTATTTTAATATAATATAATGCTTCCCCTCCTGTCTTTGTTTTATTTCCTCAGTGAAATGGAGTGAGCCTGAAATTCATCCTTGAAAATTAGACAAAAAATGCTGAGTCAATTGAGTACAGAGCTGTTTCTGAAGTAACAAGGAATTTTCCAGGAGGTTTTAGGTAGCACTTTGTGGTTCAAAGAAAATATGTTCCACAAAGAACATTCTTTGGTGAAGTAAAAGCTTAGTCATTCAGAAGAAAAGGAGATAAGTCCCCTAGTGGCGCCTCAGCTGGTAAGGATAACCACAGCTGTGGGCCAGGGCCCACGGGGCTGGGGCAGAGCCCTGAAGCTGGGTGGAGGAGCTGGGATACTGTGCCCACCAGGGGGCAGAACAGAGAAGAGAGCGGGAGAGGTGCTGTGGCCGACGCTTTTTAGACGGGATGGAGTGGACAAGCCTTGGGCAATGTCAGAGAAGATGAGCTTTGGCTCAAGGCCCCACCACGTTCAGGCTTTATAATCCCAGCAAGTTGCCCAAAAGCCCTGGGTTTCAGTCCCTAGGTCAACACAGTGTCAGTGATGATGTCTTATGTGCCTGTAGACTCAAACCTGTGACCCTGTGGTGACCTTCCTTGCAGGCCCCACCCTGCTCTGGGACCCTTGCAGGACTATGCCCACAGCTGTGTACCCTGGGCCAGGTGGCCTGGGAGGTGGGGGCAGGGCTGAGAGGGAGGCCACACTCTGTTCACCAGGCCATGCTTCCTGCAGCCTCCCAGGGGAAGGCGCCCTCACATAATTACTTGCAAAGGGGTGTGATCTTCCATCTTCCACAAAGGTACAGTATGTCCAATAGGGGGCCCGGTACCCTCAGGACTTGAAATCAGTTAGTCATATCACTTGATGGGAGAAAATAAGACAGGAAGGATCTCTAATAGGAAAAATCTTCTTAACATGCTTCTAAAATTATTGTTTAAGAGTGCAATAAAGAAGCGAACAGCCCTGCAGGAGCGACCCGCAAAAGCCAAAAACGAGACCTGCCCTCAGCTCCAGAGAGCCTCTCCTGCTAGCTTTCCAGACTGAACACTAAATTAAAGTTAAAGTGTTTTTGCATCATTTTTATTTTTGATATTTTAATTTTGTTGCTATTAAATATAAAGAAGTTGATTTAAAATATTCACACTATGCCTTATTTTAGAAAGAAGAAGAACCATTTGTCTGTTTGGCTTTATGTTTGATTCAGTATTCCCTTAGGAAAAATCTATCAAAATTGCACAAGTCAGTGAAATCGTATGTATTTATTTATTCAGAGTTACCCCTCAGGTTCACCCATCTAAAACACAACTGAACATAGGAGCTAAACAAACACATAAACAAAAAGGCTTCTGACGAGCTAGTGGCCTACAGTCTCAGAGATAAAGGTTATGAATACTGTTCATTTACTCATTGGATAGCATGGTTATCAAGGGCTGGTGAGTAAGCGGGGCACAAAATCCGGGCACGCGTGGAGGATGAAATGACAGCTTTCATGTGCATTGGACTCTACTAAGAGCGAGTCCCCTTTGTTTTACAATCAACTCCAGCAAGGTGTTATTTGTTCTCTAAATTCGCTGCCTTTTAAAAGCAGCAAGTTAGCAGAAGAAGAAGAGCTGTTACTGCCAGCCACCTGACAGCAGGGGACAGCACCCAGGACAAGACAGGAGACCGCAAAACTATAAAGACAAACCCCAGTTCACAAAGCAAAGCAGACCCAGGGAAGGTACGGTAAGAACAGCCAGCCCCGCCCCCCGGACAGGCCCAAAGAACACAGCTGAACCACAGCCACCACCCCCACCTGGTGCCTGAACAAGGACTGTGGGTCATTCAAAAAACCAAGCAATGAGTAACGGTTCCATTTGAGGGAAAAAAAATGTGTTGTATGTTTTAGAGAGATTTCCAACAAAAATAGTTGAAGAAAAGGGAGAGTATGAGGGTTAAAGGTGCAAACATTCACTTTCTAGAAAACAGTTTCCTGGAACAGGACTTCCAAAAACTGGAGTTGTAGATAAGTAAGGTTTCACACTAGCTTTTACTACGAGTAGGTCTCTTTACCTCTTTTTAAAGTGCTCAACTCCAACTGCTGTATCTCCTTAAAATGTAGGTTTTCACCACAGGCAGAGAATTAGGTGCTTCTGGGCAAAACCAGTAGTCCAACCGAACAGCCCCAGTTCCCAGGGCCTGAATTCTCCGCTACGTCACTGACCGCACTCCCACCCACCGAAGTCCACCGCAAACACTTTTGCTGAGAAAAAAAAAAGTTGAATGCATTGTAAAATGTAAGCTAATGGTCATGGGGTTTTTTATTAATTTGGAAAGAGATTTACTCTGAATGAGAAGCAGAAAGCACGTAGACAGCACAGCTGCTCTGGCCCAGAGGAGAGCATTGTGCTGGAGCTTAAAGACAGAATCTGTCGTTGTCATTTGCTTCCTTGAGATGAAGTGAATTTGCCCTGTAATTCAGCCAAAATAAACAAAAGTCATTCTCTGATGCTCATGCATCCTTTAAAATATGTGAAAAAGTGAGTATAAATAACAAACTTTTCAGCTCAGAGTTCCTCCAAGTTAAAAAAAAAATAGAGATAGATGTATGCCTTGTTCTTGGAGCTTTCTGCTTTCTAAGTGTAAAATTCCTATCTTATCAAGTGTAAACAATTCATTGTGACATCATAAAACAGTCCCCATACTTGGGATTCCTTTCTGAGAAGGTGAAAACTACGGTCAGCTACCTTTCCCTGCCAGGGACTGCTGAGGAAGCAGAGTGTGGTCTGAAGTAATACAGCCTAGATTCCCATCCTGCATCTCCACTTGCCCAGCAAACTAGTTAACATCTCTAAGCCTCAGTTTGTCCATCAGTAAACTGGAGTACTAATAACTCAGGAGTTTGTAACAATCAAATAAAATGAATGGCGTAGTGACTGAGCCCAGAGTGGTCAATCAATTAACATTAGAATTTTTTTTTCACTAGACTATGACCTCCTTGAAGCCCCCTGACACATTGTAGGTATTCAATAAATATTTTTTGAGTAAATGACTATATCAATAAGATTTTAATTCAGCAACATTCTATCTGTGTTGCCCTTCCCCTGCTAAGTATTAATATGGCCCCAGATGCCATGACAAATAAGAAAAGATGTGTGAGGCATGGTCTCTGCCCTGTCATCAAAGAATTTATAAACACAAATGAAGCAAGGTACACAGCACAGTGAAACAACATCCAACAAATATGGGTGGGATCCAGTTAAATTCTGCCTACCACCACCACCACCAAAATGGAACATGATTTTTACTGTGACAATGAAAAAAGAAGTGACCTGCTATCCACATAATCCCTGCCACCACCATAAAGACTGGCAACCTGATGGCTTCCTATTTTCTAACGAAGGGACGGGTGTGGGAATGTCAAGTTTTGAACTGCTCAGCATTAAAATGCTCCAAATGAGATCAAGTAACCTTGCTGATAGAAACTTGCAGTGTTTGATTTCTTGTTCTTAATCAAGGGTGTAAACTCAGCACAATGGCAGGTTGGGGAGACAGAGAGAAGCCCAGAGACTGGGAGAGGAGGAGGGAAGACCCATGGAGGAAACTGGTTTTCCAGGCCTCCCTGGCAAGGATATTTCTTGAAGTGCAGCCAGGCCATCAGGTCCCAAGACTTGTAATAGTGTCTGGTGACCAGGACAGTTTCCTGCATTCAGAAACCTCTGAACACACCACAGGATTCATTTCCACCTATGATGGCCCACTAGGTGTTCTCTCAACAGAATTCCACATGTTGGATCAGCAAGGACTACTGTGTACTGTGATGGTCGCTAAACTTCTGTGTTCACTTAACCCCATAAGAATTTTGAAGAACTTGTATATCGTAGCCCATTTTAAGCTAACCTCTAGAATTTTTCACCATGTGTTTAAAAAGCTGCAGGTGGTATAATTTCCAGCAAGATATACATCAACATTTTTAAATGAAACAATTACATCATTTTATACACATGTCTAACAGAATACATACACACACATACACAAGGAATATGATACCTGCCATTGTGAATGTAAACATGTGTTTCATATAAAGTTAAAATCAACTGAAGTTGGGACGCAGCTGTGTGTGTGCATGTCTGTGTGCATGTTTGCATGTATCACACACCACACACACAGGTAAGATTTAGTGAAATTCCTGAGACTTAAACCTCAGGAGCCTGACTTGCATAAATAAACTTACTAGCAATAACCTCACTTAGTCACATGTTTTGGTAAAATCTGCAAAGATAAGCTATTTAAGTACAATTAGTTATGACCACTTTCTCCACTCAAATTTCCCCTTCCTCCTCTTCCCTCTCACATTGAATGACATTGCACTGATTGGGCATTTTAAGTTCATAATTGTTTTTTCCCTTAAAAATACTTTCAATTTTGCAGAATATTCACAACCTGACAGAGAACAGTAAACACAAGATTGAAAACACTAGTTACCTCAAGTAGAAAGGGAGAGAAGGAGAGAGTGGAAGAGGATGACACAGGTATGTTTAAGATGCCCTCAGTACAGGAAAATCCTTGTTAGAGGTGAGTCATTACAAAGGAGAGAAGGAAGGAGAGAGGAATTAACAGACTTCTTTCATTCATTCATTGTTCTCTGGTAATTTGTATTTTCATTCCACTTCCCCCACAAACTTCTGTTCTAATTAAATATATTTTCAGGTTTGAGAATATATTTGATCACTCTATTCTATTTTGTTCAACAACAATATGTATGTATGTAAGTTAAATTTCATTTTTAAAGATTTTTTATCGTTATTCTATTACAGTTGTCCCAACTCCCAACCCTTCGCCCTCCTCCACCCGTCCTACCCCCCCATACCCACAGTCAGTTCCCACACTGTTGTCCATGTCGATGGGTCATTCATACATGTTCTTTGTCTAGTCACCTCCCCTTCTTTCCATCATAACCCGCCCCCCCCCCTCTGGTCACTGTCAGTCTCTTCCATGTTTCCATGCCTGTTGTTCTATTTTGTTGATCAGTTTATTTTGTTCATTAGATTCTTTTCATAGTGGAGACCATATGGTATTTTTAAAATTTTCCCATAACCATACACAATGTTCTAAGAGCTTAAAAAGTATATTCTGAATTGAATCAGTATTAAGATTACCACTGGTTTGTAACTGACCAAAACTACATACAGATTTTACAAATTTTACAAATAATTATTAAAAAGTATAATTTGATCGAAAATGCTGTTTAACCACTTAATATATCTGTAACTGAATCTTACTTATTTCAATCTTATTCCTGTTTTTCATTTTAATAAACATGAATGCCCATAAACTTTGTTGACATTAATTAACAGATGGGAATTGAAGCAGTTATATTATTGCAACATCGCTGTAGTGATCTTGATTTCTTGAATAACTTGAACTCCTTTCCTACACTTGGGTGGAAAGCAAAACACTGAAACCCCCTAACTTGCAGTGAGATGTGTTACCTTCCATGGTCACACACTTTTCCAGCACCAGTCTTTTGAATTTTTCCTTCAGCAGGTGGAGGTGTTGACACCAGCAGAGTAAATTCAGGTAAAACTCTTTGCCAAGTGTGGGCTGGGCATGGAGGGAGGACTGGTGGGAAAGGAGAGCCCGCGTGACAAGTTCTCAGGGAGATCGATTTTAGGAAGGAATAATCAGGCAGCTGACCACTGAGAATTTGACTCTCTCCAACAACCCCCACTCAATTCCCCCTGGAGAGTCTGTGTGCGTGGTGCCCAAAGGTATACAAAACCCTATTTAAGATACCGCAGAACTCGACACCTGGTATTTGGTGCTAATTCACAGATTTACTCCTGCCTGTCCCTTACGTGGCCCCTTTGAAAAGGTAAAAATCAGTATGAACATACCATAAAACATTTAAGCAAAGTATCATCCAATGGGCAGGACTTGAATGTTTACCATTTTGTGTACTAAAAATGTGCCTGTGCATCTGTGCACACTCGTGCGTGTGCACGTGTGTGCGTGAGCGTGTGGGTCCATCTTCTGTTGTTTCTATTTATCTACGTCATTTACACTTGAAAAATACATTAGACTCTTAATACACATGTCATCTTATTCCAAACATACAAAAATTGACCATTTTCTAATTCATATAAGTTCAGGTAAAATTAAAAGATATGGAAAGAAATGTAAGTTCCAGTTTATATAACCCATGTTAAAACTGATCTCACAATATCCTTTATTTTCTATGATTTTTTTCAAAATTCCTCATATGTTTTTGTGAGATCATGTACTCAAGAATGCCTAAAATATGGCAAGACTAACAAAAGCTGGCTGAACTGGTTAAAGGGGTCAATAATAATAATAAGTTTAAAAGTTGTAAAAAAGCCAGTAAAACAAATTCCTCATTGACAATTGGAAGGATGTTTGATGTATCATTTTAAAGGTCAGCTAAGAGGTCAGCTGTGAAGGCATTCAGAATATGTTTATTTGGGATGTCTCCCTCTGAGGAAGATTCTGGCCCAGCCTCAGCTGCCAGAGCTCAGGTCTTCCTGATCAGGAAAAACGCGGAGAGTCCAGGAGGATCTCATCCAAGGCGAGGCCTCCGCTGGCCCAGCAGATCCCAGCGGCCTGCCCAGGGAAGGGGGATGAGCCAGAACCTCACTGCTGTTGCTGCTGCTGCTGCTGCTGCTTAGTCATTCACCATCGCAGCGTGCAAATTCCCAGCCTCACTGAATTTCTACACCTCAGCACTTAACATCAGTCAACCCACTGCTCTCCCATTCCTGCCAAAAATAAAGCTGAAGAAACTGATACTTGAGAGAAACAACCGGGCTGTGTTCAATACCCACTTTCCGAACACATAAACCCACTGAAAAGCAGACACCCGAACTGTAGCAGCTCAGCTTCCAGGGAAATGTCATCGCTGAGCTGTGATTGGATATTATGCTTTTCACTTTTATAAAGGGCCAATGTCCAGTCCAGCCTCATGAAAACAGGTCATTTTCAGGGGGCGGGGGGAGTGGGGACAGAAAGAAAGAACCACTGCAGAAGGTATCGTCCATTATAAGATCCAAGAGATTTCTCCTATTATTTGGGGGTAGGAAAAGGCAGGCTGCCCTTTCCCAATGAACAGGTAAGCTTCTCACATTAGGTAATGACAATATGGCACATTTTACTCCCCTTTTGCCGTGGTATCTATTTCATGTGCAGCTACAAAACCTCTCTACGCCAGATGCATGTTACAATTACCTTCATAAAACATATATCACCCAGTAAGGGCCTGACCCGGGGCAAGTTCAGACAAGCTCACTCAGGGCATGGAGCAGCCATCTGGGGTTTTGTTTACCCCTTCCCCTCCTCTCTTAAAAGGTGTCCTGAAATTCAAGTGGGCAAAGAGTCATTTCAAAGAATACCACCTCCTACTGCAATGTTAGCACAGTTCCTTTTTTTTTTTTTTTTGGATGCCCTACACCCTGCTCCTCTTACTGCGTTTTAACAAAATTGAGGATTTAGGAACCTGTTTCTGATTAAAACCAGAACAAAATAGCTAGACCATTTTGCTTCAAACCTCCCGGAGCAGGTGGCAGCCCAGGTAGGCTGGAAGTCTTCCAGCAGGGGATGGGAGGACTGAGCTGCCCTAGGAAAAGCTACACTCAGGGCACACGATCGGCAGGCCCAGCCAACGGTCTTAAGTAAGACCTAAGTGAAGGCACTTCTAAAGAGCCTTCCATAAAGCGACACAAAACAAAACCCTGCAATACTCAGTAAACAGCATTTTTAAAGCAGCAAGAAATTATAGCCTAAATGCAACTTAATCTACGACAAAATGGCATGATCGAAGTTACTGGAATAAATGCACATTGATTCAAGATAATGGCATATCCAATCCCAATAAAAACGCAGTGGGGATTTTTCTTCCCGTTTAGCTAATCAGAGGAAAAAAACCCATCAGCTTGGAGCATGCTATCATAGGAAAATGTCAGCAAGGAGGCAAACTGACATGCCTGTATTATATTAAATAAAAGCCTGATAAGAGTGAAGTTGATTTTCTTATCAAACTTGCTTTATCAAGATGAAAATGACTTTGAGAGTTCTTGGTAAAAGAGTTAGAAAAATATTTCAGTGCTTTTGAGATAATAAGCTTCCATCGGGCAAAGGATGAAAAGGAAAAGGAGGCCTGGACTAGGCGCGGAAGTCCGCCCCCTAAGCCCCACTCCCCCTGCTCACCAGCTGAGCAGCTCAGAGCCCTTCAAACACCTCTGGACTCAGGTTCCTCATCTGCAGACTGAGCTCAACATCCACCTCTCCGGAGAGCATAGAGGCAAGTGTGATAGCAGGCGGGCAAGCACTTGGTGAGCTTGAACACGCTGCTTGAATCTGAGGACCGTTTCCGACACCTGCTTAGGCCCTTTTATGGCTTTCTGTTCCCAGATTTATCTTCATGAACAACAAATCTGTGGGCTGAAAATGTTCAGTGGTTTCCCCATTACAGGCGAGTTCCTTCACAGTCTACCCTTTACCTTAGGAGCCCCGCTTGCAACAAGCCCCCCACCCTTCCCTTTCTCTTGCCACAATCTCTCACCAGCCTCCTTGCAGTGCTTGGTGTACCCAAAGGTGCCACCATTTTGCCCACTGGCTTGCCTTTGCAAGTGCTGTCCCTTCTGTTTAGAGTAACTCTTTCCCACATCTCTGGCCAGCAAACTTCTATGTATGCTTCAGTACCCAGCTCAAGTGTCACCTCTTCCATGAAGCCCTCTTATTCTCTCTGATTTCTTCCCTCCTCTGTGTTCCCCAAGGCATGTGGATGAATCTTTAGTACCACAAACATGCATGAAAATAATGAATTTATATAATCATATCAGAGATTAGACTAGCAACTTTTGTGAGAATTTTATGTGTTCAGCACACTTTATTTTTTAAAAAATACTTAACAATTAAAATGTTATCAAATGATGACAAGGTAGATGTTTTAGGACTTTAATCATTAAACTATTCTTCACAACTCAGAGTGAAGCAGTCAGAGATCTTAAGACGCACACGACATCTTTTGTCCTTTAGGGGAATAGGGAAAGGAATAAAAATATCCAATAGAATAACATATAATTTCATTATCTTAGGAAGTTCTTCCTACAAAGAACTGTGACAGAAGGGGCAGGAATATACAGAACAAATAACCCCTGTTTGTAAAAGCCTAGAGGCAGAGTTTTGATAGATTTGTTTGTTGATACAACATGCACTCGCACACACACACACCACAGTAAGTACCATCCCCTTGGCCCCTATACCCTGGAGTGGCACCTGCTCTAGCTAGGCTTCTGTCTAGATAATTACAATGAAGATGTGTATTGGCAGATACACATAAATGCAAATTTCGCAGTGTTCCAGGCAGCAGAGTACCAGATAGCATTCTCTTTATAACGTGGTGGTGGTTGTCCTAGAACTGAAAGAATCCCTCTAAAGTTCCCAGGGAGACTCAGAGAGGTTAAGTGAATTACCCAAGGTCACACAGCTGCGTGGTGGCCATGCCAGGATCCAGACAGAGGACTCCTGATTTGAAGCCCACTGCTCTGTCACACTGCGCTGCCTCTTGTAACATTAAACATCTTGTTAAGGACAAATTCATAGGAGAAATGTGATTTCATGAAAAGAAAACATAGACCATATGGTTGACCTATAAATGTCTGTGTTTTCAAATTGTGGTCCCCTGAATATTGCAAGCTTTAAAAAGAATAACAGCCCACAAGAACTAAACAGCTTATCATCAGGCTGCTTATAAAAATAGTGTTAAAATGAATGCTGTCCCCATTACCAAGATGCGGTGAAGGGCTGAGGGCTGCTAGAGCCAGGCTGTCCTTAAGGAGCTCACCCAGCACTCCCAGTTAAGATTTTTAGCCAAGCTGAGAAGGGTGCATGCGACTGTTGAGAAGGGTAGCAGGTGATGGGGTGGGGGATGGGAAGGGGAGCTGGCTCATTTTTTGCTTGGGACCCAGCAGGAATCCAAGAGGCAGAGACCTGCACTTGGGCAGCAGGGAGGGCCAGCAAGGAGAGTGGAGCACGGAGACTGGTCATGTCCACCTGGCAGCACGGGAGCCGCGACTCGATGCCCTGGCTCACAAAGTTCTCTCCAGACAACATGGCAGCAGGCTGGGGGCTGGGGGACCTCTGCAAAGCACAGCTGGGAGGGCAGCAAAAGAGGAGGGCCAGGCCCAGCTTCCAGCAGAGGTACAGTCAGCCCTCCACATCCCAAGATGCAGAACCCAGGGTTACGGAGGGCAGGCTAAGGGACTTGAGCATCCGAGGGTTTTGGTAACTAGAGGTCTGGAAGCCAATCTCCCATGGACACCAAGGACCAACTGTAGTATGGAGAGGTCCCAGGTGGCCTCAGAAGCCCTCCTATCTCAGGAAGTCTAGGATTAAATGGTAAACAGAGGTCACAAATCCTCTAAAAAGAGTTAAGCTCAAGTCAATTCACTGCGACTTTGGAAAAATGAATGTACTACTAAAGAATGATGTAATGACTTTGTCACCAGCTAGACTTGGAAAATCACTGAGTTAATTAACATCACAATAAAAGCTAAAAGGATTTTAAAACTAAATGAAAACAAAACAACAAAAGAATTAGAAGAGAATATAAAGATTATGCACTTGATATCAGGATACAAGCCCTTTCTAAGCCCAATAGCAAAGAAAAAATAATAAATGGAGAAAGTCCATTAGTGCACAGGAAAAAAGATATTGTTTTAAAAAAACCTAAAAGGCAATTAAAAACAAGGAGATTATTATTTGCATATATGGTGAAGGGCAAATACTCATCTCTAAAGAACTCTTGCAATTGATAAGAGAAAAAACACATCTATAGGGAGGAAAAGGGGAAAGAACAAAGCTGTAATTCAAAAAAGATGTCTTAGAAACTTATAAACATCGTCAAATTGCTAAATTTCACTAATATTTAAACAAATGCAAATTAAAGCGTAAGAATATTATTTTTTACCAATCAAATGGGTAAGGAGTTTTATGAGACTGCGTCCAGTACTTACAAGGGTATGAGCACAAACAGGCTAAGGACTGCTGGTGAAATACACCAAAAATACAGCAATTTGCGCGAAAAGCAATTTAAAAATGAGTGCACACTTTAACCCAGCAATTCTAAGTCTAGGAATTTATCCTAGGGAAGCAGAGAAGTATGGGAAAATTTGATAACGTTCATCACAGCTTTACCTCACATCATTAAAAACTGGAACTGAGCTACAAATAAAAAAAGTGTTGCGAAAGGAATAATTGCACTTTCACAAGGTACTCTGCCACCAGGAAAACCAATGTAAAAAAACACGTGAGGACGTGGAGTCAGGTTTGCGGCGCTGCCAAGCGCAGCAAGAAACCATGAAACCAAACCAGCACAGCTGCGATAAAGGAATTAACACGTTTTTACTCTCTTCATGTGCTTTTCTCTGTTTCCAAGCTTTCTCCAATGATCAGGCATTAACGGGTTCCAGTATTTCTCAAAATAGTGCTTTTACAGTATACTACAAAGTCATTCTAATTATTTGCTCTGTTTGCATCCAATTATTTGCTCTGGCCATAAGAAAACTTTACCTGGAGCATTTGGATGGTAGGGACACTTGGCAATGAATCCTGATACTATGCCTCGGCATCAAATTTTAATTTTTTTTAAACATCAAATTTTAAAACAGTGTGAGAATCTTCAGGAACTATTTGAAGAAACGTCACACCCAAGACCAATGGTTTTACTTCCTATAATTACTAATGAACTTGACATTAGATCAAAATTTGTATGTTCCCAAATCTCCAAACAGCCTGCATGCATTTCAATACTGTGGATTGCAGAAACTAATAAAAACAGGCACTTCTAACCTTGAATCAGACAAGTATGTGATTACTCCTTAAGAAAAATCTAACGTTCTTAAATTCAAATGATCATATTGGTGAATGAAAATTCTGTTAAAAATAAATTTATAAAATGTTTCATAGCACAGATCTTTGATGAGCTAGCCTGAACCCCAACCCATTTGTCTGTTTACAAGTACTAATGGCTTCCCAGGAATGGCATCATGTGGACCCTTGCCGCTGGAGTGTGGCCCTCCAACCGGGGCACTGCTTACACCTGGAAGCTTGTGGAAAATACAGAATCTCAGGCCTCCCCCACAAGCATCCACAGTTTAACAAATCCCCTGCTGATGGGAATGCACATTAAAGTTTGAGATGAGCTGGTATAGGGAAGCTGAAGGCTAAAGTGTTGTAAGTCATAGTCAAAGAAAAGCTTATAGATTTGAGTCACACTGTCTCCAGCACCCAGCATATGACAGGATTTGATGAGCACTGGTTGAAGGAATGAACCTGAACAGATGAAGGAGGGGACAGAGAGGATGACCGCCAAGCACACTTGAGGGAGGGCATATGAAAACAATAGGAAAACATATGTTCTCTGAGCCTCTACGTCTCCTTGAGACATGAAACTTCAATGAAGTGTAAGCCTTGTGGGCAAGACTTACTCTAAAATTAACAAAAAGCTGCCTATCATTCCCACAAGACAGTCAGGACTAATCTGGTGTCAGGGGGATATATTTTGAAACAGCAATGCAATAGCCCATAAAAGAAACAAAACACAAAGACAGAAGCCCACCCAGAAACCAAAGAATGTTCTAGTATGTTTTCCCTACCAAGTTAAGGAGCACACCTAACAATACGCCTACGCACACACTCACTAGGCCAGAGGGCAGGTCAGAGAGTGACACTGTTGTTATCAGAAAACAAGCACATTGAACCTGCTGACCTCTTCCCCACTATAAGAAACAGGAGCGCAAACCCAAGAATACTTGAATAAAGTTTTTCCAAATGCATTTGAAAAGTTCACTGTCAAGCTAGAAAACTATGAGACTCAGAATATTTTCCCTACGTGGTAGCTCCAGAGATCCTTTGTCTAGGTGAAAAGGGCAATAAAAAGACAGAGGTTGTGGGTGCTAACAGATATTTCCTCCTCCCTCCCTTTAACTTCTGGGAACCGCTTCACCTCGCAGCGGGGCTGGAAGAACATAACCACAAACACTGCAGACTCCTTCAGGCCTTGGATCTCTGCTGGGCAAGCAAACAAGAGCCACCTTTGGAGCTGGGAAAAACACAGGCAAAGAAAACAATACAATCTCCCTCCTGTCATCTGCTGAAGCAGAATAAAGACACTGCGCCATTTAGTTTTTATATTTATGTAGCTTTCTGGAACCCCTTCCTCCATTTTCACCTCCGTGTGATCCGCAGACCTCAGCTAGAGAGCAGCTTCTACAGAACTGATACGCAGGGCACACAGCACATTTGCAGAAGTAACCAGTGTGAACCCCACACCGCTTCAACTGCATCACACCCTGAGGTCACGTGCACATTCCGCTCCTCTCTGCAGGTCTTCCACAGAGGAACTCCTTGCTCAGCCCACTAAGAGGGGACCGCAATCCTGAGGACAGTGGTGAGACTGGAGATGCAAGTGTGCCCGGGCCCCAGCGGCTCACACAGCTCACCTTCCTCAGCCTTGCCTCAGCCTCTCTGCCAATTGCCACGTTGTTTTCTTCACCACTGTGGTAAAAATAACTTCCTCTTGAGGTGACTAAATCTGTACGTGATTGTACACATTTTTCGGTACATCATTGGATGAATCTTGACACTCCAGCAGAATGAATTCACAAGAAATCTGTAGTCCCATTTCTGGAAAGCTCCAACCACGCTTTCTTGCATATTGAGAAAACACTTCCAGGCAAGATAAGATGCTGCAGTCTAAGCACCACGTCAGTTCCTTCTTTCCCTTGCTTCCTGTCGACTCAGCAAAGTCTCAGGGATGGAGGGAAGCAGGGAAGAAGGCAAAAGACCCTTTGCTTGCTGGCTGTGGTTCCTGGTGTGCGGAAGGGCATCTCCATTGGCAGACAGCCTAACACAAGGGTGGCCCCAAAATCTCAGTGAAACTTTGCATTTAGGTCCTGAAACCTGGGTCTCCCCCCCCGTCATAACTACAGGACAGTGATGGATGTGGCAGTCATTCTCAAAAGAAGACAGTTTCCAAGACAGTCACTTCTGGTAGCAACTCCTCTCCACGAAGTAGGCTGTCCAACAAATGGAACTGACCAATTTCTCAGTTCTTTGGGCCAGTGAAGGACCATACTGACAGAGCAAAATGACAAGATGCACAAGGGAATGAACATCATCTCCTATTTTCACATGCTTATTGGCCACCTGAGCTTCTTCTTCTGTGAATTGCCTGCTCGTATCCTTTGCCCATTTATCTCGTGAATTCTTTTTCTTATTGGTTTATTGTCCACATGTATATTAATCCCATTTCCTATAGAAACATTTGTCCCCAATCTTGGCATTTGTTTGCTTTGTTTATGGGGTGTTATTGTTCAGAAGGTTTCCCTTGAATGTTGTTTTTTCTTTGTTGTTTTGTGCTTTCTGCATCTGAAAGTGACTTCAGATGAGGAACTGGAAAATGGACCTATTTGTCTGGACAAGATTTATGTGCTTGGGGGAAGGGAGGTACAAATGACAATCATCGTCATATCTTCAATCCTTTGAAAGAAGAAATCCAATAGACTATTCTACATAGTTCCCAGAAGAAGAATTAGCAGAAGTAGCTGGAAGCTACGGGGTAGTAGCTCGCCCCATGGTAACGAATCCCCTCAGCCAGTGGATCTGTCCACCATGGAATGGGACGACCAGTAGCAGACAGCTGGGTCGAGGTTGGGAGAATCCTCTTTGAACAACACAAGCTGCTTAATCCTATTTGTTTTCCTTCTTTCTTCCTACCACCCTGATAGACTCTGGATTCTGGAAAGCCATGTCTTAGTCTAACTCCTTTCTCTCTCTCTCTCTCTCTCTCTCTTTCACTCTGCCTTGCTAAGGACATTCCACTCCCCACAATTTCTAGAGGAGATTCTCCCATGAATGCCCAGATAGACTGGGGCAAACTGGTGTTTTTAGAGAAAAAAACAATTATGATTAAAACTTTGAAAATATTGAGCTAAAATATTTCTGCATATTCAGCTTGTCTTAGTCACTTGATTCTTGTAATCATTCAAATAAGCATTTGGCCGCAAAAGAAATAGCCTTGCATTTTCATTTGCTACAGTTAAGTTGTTTCTTATCTCTTTCAATATACGATTTTAAGAGGAGATGGAACCTCAGATACCATCTAAGTCAGTGATGCTAAAGAGAAAAAGAGGCACTAACCCTTGGAGTTGCCTATGAGAATCACCTAGAAAACTTTTTAAAGAACCCCCAACCACCCATTCTCCCTTTCCTAGTACTGGGACATACTCCCAGATGGACCATCAGGGCCACATAGAAATATTGCTGCTCCCAGGGTTCCTAGGGAAGAAAAACAACAGAGAATCCCAGACATAATGAAACTTCTTCATTTTGGAGATTCAGAAACTTAAGCCTAGGAGGCTCGTGTGACATACAGCACTGACCACTGAATTCTCCAGGGACTCGTTCCAGACCCAGGTCCATTGCCTCTTCCATCAACCTTCACGCTTTGCCTGACAGTTCTCTTACCCCAGCGGGAAGGCATTCGTGCCAAGCAGCCTTCATGTCAAAGCAAGAAGTTCTGTGCTGGAATTGCAAGGTCATGGTTTCCCTAGACAAAATTTAACTTTCTCTTAAATAACGTAAAATCACATTTGCCTTCAACTTCTCAAGGGATTGGTGACCAGCTGCAACGGCTGGTAACGGCTCTCACTTGCCCCAACACCCATCAGAGACTGAGCAGGTCAAAGCAACACGAAGAAGTGGAAACGGAAAACAGAAGCAAGTTCACCAGCCTCTTGACAAAGACAGGATCTACTGCTTTGGTTCACGGCTGTTGTCCTGACCTCCTGTGGAAGCAGAGAAAAGAAAGTGACCTTACTCCTGGGTGTGTAAGTCCATCATAAGTGGCCGTTCTTCAAGCCATCACAGTGTATGCCTGGCATGATGACTGTTTGAAAAGGTGTGATTTTTGGATCACCAGTCCAGCCCTAGAACAGCTGGTGATCCCAGAGAGCAAGCTGCACCACACGCCCTCTGCACAACTATTTTTATTTTGTGAACTCAGCGGGCGGGGAAAGTGTGTATAAATTCAAGATGGAAGAAAGTGGGTTGGGTAAAGAATGTGTTTTTTCAAGACTGTTTCCAGGAAGCAGAAGAGAGGATAAGAAGCAGGAAGGTTTGTGTGTGTATAACTAATGGGGCAAATGACAGGAGTTTGTTAGCTGTTGAAGAGCCTTTGCCAATAAGGGTGGAAGTGACAAGATAAACCACAAAATACTAGTTTGCTAATTTCATATTTCTTGGTCACCATGGTCCTTTCAATGGAAGTCAAGCCACGGTGAATTTGCATACTCCACTAGTATGCATGTGTGTGCGCATGTGCATAAGTTTATGTGTGCCAGAAAAAGAGGAAGTCTGAGAGAGGCAAAGAGTAAGGTGAGAAAATGGACACTTACTGAATTCAGATGCTGGGCCTTGAGTTAGAGAAATGCTCTATAAATAGCAGTTATTAATCCCATTGTATAGATCAAAACACCCACAGTTCAGAGGAATCAAAAAATTGGCACAAATATTCACAGCAGGTAAGTGGTAACACAATGATTCACACCAAGATCACTGCTCTAAAGTATACTTTTTCTAATTTCGGATGCTTCTGGCCCACAGAAGGCCTTCAATGAATATTTGATGAATGATTTTTGAGCAAAGGAATTTATGTTTCAGAATACTTTCATTTTTATTTTCATCAAGACTGTGAAAGTCATACTCACTGAACTTGAAAAATATCACTGGTGTTCCCAGAAATGCAGTATGGTTGAATGTAAATAGTTGAATATTTAAATCATCTATTAATGAATGGAGAAAGAATTATTTAAAGCCATGGCTTACGGTTATTTCAACATCTTTCATCAAAATAGGGTGACTGGGTTTGTGCACTGAGCCCTAATTATACAGTCCACCACTTTGCAATCCTAGGTTAAAATCCACGTAGCTGCTATTTCAAAAACCACATCATCTTACAGTTTCCTCTGCTTAAAGACTCAAAGTCATGCTAGAAATGTACTAGCTAATTTAACAAAAATCGCTACCCAGGGAAGACACTGGCCTAGAGAGAGAAATAAACTGCTGTTCTGCACACTCCCAAAACAGCCAGCCTGGGGTTCAAGAAAATGACAAGAAACAAGAATTGTGCATTCTGTTCGTATGCAGCCAAAGCTCTAGATTGACCTCGGATGTTCTTAATTACAGGGAGAGCCCTGCAAATGCACCTCAAAATCCCTACCGGTCAGAGGTGGACCATGATCCCTGTGCACAGAAGGCAATGTTTAAAAAACTGTATGTCATGGTGGTTTTAATGCCTTTGCTTGGAGCACACACTTCAAACAGCCTGGCAGAGGTGGGCTGTAGACATCAACTGAGTTTGAGTCTTTCCTGGCACCCCCTCCACTTTGTCTGCTTAAAATAGTGATCAAACAAAACAGGCTAAGGAACCCTAACAAAGAACAGCCCGCTTAGTGAATACTCTACTGAATCCACAGACCTTTCCTGCAGGCCTGGGCAGAGCATCCCGGAGAGGGGTCAGAGGAGAGATGGAAGGCACTGAATAAGCTTCCTCCTCTCAAGGAAGTTGCCCTCAAATTATCACAGTGCAAGGTAGAATGCCAACACTTCAGAAGTGATCATGAAATAAATACCACAGGAGTTCAGAGATCGTCAGTGGAACTTTAGCCTCCTAAAATCAACATAGAAGCAACAGCAGAAGCAAAGGTGGGCAGTGAGGCAAGAAAAATGAGCCAGTGGCTATCTCGGGAAATTGCGGATAGGTGCTATAAAACTGGAGGCGGCCCAACTGGTATAGCACATGCTGAATGCTAAACAGCTAATGTGGCTCCCTGATAATTATTAACATGGGACTGTTACAAATTACTCCAATTGAAGTTATACCAAGCAGCATGGAACTGGCTGTCCTTATTTTAAAGCTTCCTATTTTGACACTGTATGTTTTTAAAACCTACTAAAAAGTTCTAACACTTTTGGAGAACATTTCTTCCTAAAGTTTGTAAGTTGTTTTACTTCAAAGAAACAGAGATAGGAAATATTGTCCTTATGTATTCGTCAGGTATGCTAAACCACAAACAATGTGAATACAACATGAATTGTGTATGAATTTCAGTTTTATGAGAACACTCACGATCCTTGGTAGCCTTGTTGTACATCGTATAAAGAACATAATGCACCCAAATGGTTCCCCCTGCTGAGCTCATCAGCTCCATTCTCATGAGCAAATACAAAGACAAATACTCCCATCCACTGCACCGTAATCTGTTGTTCAAAATTGGCCATGCTTATATTCCGCATCCAAGTCGCAGGAATCTTTGCGACATCAAAGTGCTAGCTATCCATAAATTACCATATGTTAGAGCTAAATGCAGACAGCCAAAGTGTTTAATATTTGTAGTACTGTAAAAAAGACCCCCCAGCTGCTTTCAATGAGGTTCTTGCTTCAATCAATCATTAGGAATTTACTTAGGTTCTACTATATTGTCCTAGACACTGTACTTAGCACTTTGAAAGTGACTAAAACATTAAATGAATTTCTTGTACTTTGAGAGGTGCATACCTGTGATACTGAGAACAATACATAACAGTATTGTGTTTCCACCTGTGTCATCATTAGCAACTCCAAAATAAATAGTAAAATCGTATATTTGATAAGAGCCTCGTAGCCAGAATATATAAAGAACACTGAAAACAAACAAAAATAGACAACAACCCAACTCAAAAATGGGCAATGAATGAAAATAGACATTTTTCCAAGGAAGATACACAAATGGTCAACAAGCACACTGGAAGGTGCTCAGCGTAACTAACCACTGGGGGAGCACAAAACAAAACCACTGTAAGATACCAAGTCACACCCACTAGGACAGCTATGATCAAAATCATGGAAAATGGCCAGCGTCGGTAAGGATACGAAGAAGCTGGGACTCTCATACACTACTGGTGGGGATGCACAACGGGGCAGCCACTGTGCAAAACAGCTCAGCAGCTCTTCAGGAAGTTAAACACAGTATTATCACATGACCCAGCGATTGCGCTGCTAGGTGTGTACCCAAAAGGACAGGAAATGAGTGTTCAAATAAAAACTTGTATAAAAATATTTATAACAGCACTAGTGACAATAGACAAAAGATGGAAATATCCGTCAGTGGATGAATAAACAAAATTCATACAATGGAATAGTATTCACCCGTGAAAACAATAAAGTGCGGATACCTGCTACAACATGGATGGATGAACCTTGAAAACAAAATGCTAAGTGAATGAAGCAAATCCCAGAAGACCCCGTGTTATGTGAGTCCATTTCTATGAAATGTCCAGAACAGGAACATCTATGGAAACAGAAAGTTGATTAGTAACCCCATAAGGGTGGGTGGAGTGGGGAAGGGGGAAGAAGAAATAGTGAGTTAGCCAAAGGGTATCCGGTTTCTCTTTGTGGTGATGAAATACTCTAAAGTTCACTACAGCAATGGTTGCACTGACCTGTGACTACACCAAAAACAACTATTAAAAACTATTAAGCTATTGAAACTTTAAATGGGTGAATTGTATGGTCTGGGAATTATAAGTCAAGCTGCTTAAACATGAACAGTATATACCGAAGTGTGCTTCATTTGGCATTTTCTTGCACAATAATTGCTACACTCTTCACTTGTGCAAAGAATTTTGGGTGAAATATTAGTGTTTCTGAACCCATTTCTGATAAAGAAAGGGGTTTATGTTTATCACTGTTTGCTTAAAGTTGAGTTTCTACAATAAAAATGAATATAGGTAAGGCAAGGTGTATTTGTCGTTAAGTTTTACTTTGTTCCAAAACAGATTAGCAAGTTACAACTCTTAATAATTTTAGTGGCTACAATTCATCAAATAAGATGCCTTATCATTGCCCATCACTGTACCTTTGAGTATTACTGCAGGGCAAGCTACTGTTTCTGCTCCTGCAGCTTCCCACTGGGGAAGCAAAAGATACCATTTCTCTTGGGACTCAAAACACTTGACTGCTTTTATTCTAGTTTCTCAAATACAAAACCAACTAGTGTTTTAAGCCTGGCTTGATGACAGGGAATTTGAAGAAAGACAGTATCCAGATAATACATATTTATATGTATTTTTAAACAATTCATACTAAGACTAGTCTACATTAAAAATAGTTTACAAGGCAGAATGCTTTTCACCATTCATTCTGTGTGTTTATGGAACAGACCGCCTCAGTCAAATTCTATTTTCTATTCTTCCTCTAATACAGTGCTACTGTGTCCCCATCCAACCCTATAAGACAAATTTTCAGTTATGAACAAGAATGTCATTTTCTTTTTATGTCAACAATTTATATTGATAACATCATATTTTATGCAGTCACTTCCTAGATTGCTGTCTGGGGCCTAGAGTGCTATATTTAATCCATACATGCAATGCAAAAGAAAAACTAAATTTGGCTTTTAAGGTTTAGAGAAACTATTTTGTAACAGATCTGGATGTTTATTTTCATATTTTTATTTAAATTCATTTAAACTTAAAAAATTCTAAATTCGATAGTTATACCTCTCTCTCTCTCTCTCTCTCTCTCTGTCCATATACAGAGAGAGAGAGCATGCGCAATATCGGCAATTCTGGAAACTAGAGAAGTAGATCCCCATTTAAAGTAGTATAAATTAAAAATAGAAAGGGAAGCATATTAACTTGAGATCGATCCAACAAATTCAGTTCCCATAAAGGCTAAATCACAAATCCAAGTCTTGATGATAAATCATTAGAGTTTGCCGGTTGTATAAGATCAGTAGTAAGCCATCTGGCTTATTCAGTTTACATCAGTGTAGTGAGTGTTATTCCAAGTTTTTGATATTTCCACAGATCATAAGTAATGAGGCTACTGACAGAGGCTAAAACATAACCTAATTTCTGGGGGAGATTTTAGTTTTGGGTTTGTTTTCCATAGCAAATCAAAGTCTGAAGGCTGCTTAAAAAAAAAAGAAATAATTTCTTTTTGAAAAGACTATGGTCTCCAAGTATAGCAATTTGCTGTATTCATCTACTATCCCTGGTTTTTGTTTGTGTTCTCCTCTCTCCATCCATTTCAAGGAGGGAAAAAGTCAGGACAACAGTTACCCCTGCATAATTTTCCTCCCCCTAACTTGCTTTCCAATTTTTGAATTTGTTGCAGCAGAAAGTATCTTAAAGGAGAACAGACTTTGCCTTCCCCGAAAATGACTAGAAAGAAGGAGCTGTCTGACCCTGGCTCCTGTAGGAAGAAAAAGCATCATTATTCACTCCTCTCCCTCCCTTCCTCACACTGTACTTACTGGTTGCCCCGCTGCACCCCAACTTCAGTATGTCTAGAGCCAGCTGGGACTGCAGCTGTTGGCTGGTCCTTTCCTTGAAACAATGGGGCTTAAGCAGCAAAGAAGATGCATTTTTAAAAGTTGAAATATAGCCCTGGCTGGGTAGCTCAGTTAGTTAAGGCATCATTCCAATACACCAAGGTTTCAGGTTCAATGCCCAGTCAGAGCACATACAAGAATCAACCAACGAATGCATAAATAAGTGGAACAAGCAAATAAATGTCTCTCTCCCCTCAACCCCATCTCTAAAATCAACCAATTAAAAATATTTCAAGGGTTAATTTTAAAAAAATGAAACCATGTACAGCACCTTTAAAATAATTTATAAACCTCACCTCTCTCATCTCCCCTTTCAAATATACAGGAAGCTGCCTGAAAGCAATACCTTATTCTAGACCAATGGTTCTCGAACTTGAGCAGGCATTGGAATCACCTGGAAGTACTGCTAAAGCACAGATTGCTGAGTCCCACACCCCAGCTCTTTCATTCTGCGGGTCTGGGATGAGACCTGAGAATGTGCATGTGTAGCAAGCTCCCAGGTGATGCTGATGCTGCAGGCCCAGGGACCACACTGAGAAGCACTAGCCCAGACAAAGAACAATTGCTAAAGAAAGAGAGAAAGATCAAGAATTTATGATTCCAATTTACATCACCTCCAGGTGTGTGGCTCTGGGTGTCCAGTTCCCTAGCACACGGAGGCAGTATCTCGGAGATGAATACAGGAAGGTGGAGTTTGAGTAGACCTGCTGCTTGAATTATTGTTCTTTTGTTGGTCCCTCAAGGTACTTAGTAAAAGTATCAAGTAAAGGAAAGTGAAATTATGCAAATAAATATGACCATTTTTTGCCAGTCAGTTCTTCAGATTCCCACTTGCATTTTGGCTGTATTTCCATTTTATCTCTTAAACTGCTCAGTGCTACACAGTCCTGACTCAGATGTGGGTTCAGGTCTTGCATTATGTGCTGTGTGTCTTTCAGCAAGTCAGTGAACCTCTTTGCCTTTACTTCTCCCGTATAAAAACGGGAATAGCAGTAGAACCTACCTATAATATTACTGTGCTGAGACAATTTCATTCTGCCCATGCGTGGGCTCGCACATAAACCATAATGTCGTTTTTCTCGTGAGTGGTCCTATCTCTTGGCTTTCCTACGAGAATAGTCAATATTCAATATATTAAGTACGCTGCCAATTTGATACAGTAGGTTCAGTCATTACTTCAACAATGAGCTATCAAGTAACTATGTGTCAAATGCATAATATCACACAAGTATATTAAAGTAATATCCTGTTGAGAAAAATGTTTGTTATAAATGTTATTTTGATTTGGAAATTGTGTCTTTACATGAACTTATATTTAAGAAAAATATTTACCTCCAAAATTGGCTAACTAGGGAAACTGAGAGGATGTGTTTACTAACAGCAAATTTTGCTTTGACAGACACTAAAATAATAGAATGGAGGAAACAAGGGGAAACTAATTCTACAGACAACTTGGCCTTAGATTATTAAGGGTATATTTTAGACCCTCTTAAGGATGACAAGCCCACTTTGCCCGAAAATCCTTATATTTGTATAACAAAACAACAAGGACCAAATGTAGCCAAGGACATCCTATTTTCAGTTCACATTCTTTGTAACGGATCACATCAGTCAGAACTTCAATGAGCAGTTCGTAATAAGAGCAATGGGTAATCCTTCAGTTCTTCCCGCTTCCCTGAGTGAATGCTGTGCATTCACCCTTCTACCAACGGAGCCCAAGTGTATGAGGTGTCATTTTTTTTAAAATACATAATGAATGTACTAAATTCTGGATACCACATGTATCTGAATTTTCAGATGATCCATGTGGTAGATATTGAAGTTTCTTCATCTTACCTTAATGATGCCTTTGCTCTTTCTTCCTCCCAGATTTGTCCACCCCCAAGAAGAGTATCAAAACCACAACATTTCAGGAGCTGAGTGGAGGTGTGAGACAACCTAGTCCATTCCGAGTTTACCTAAAACACCTGAGGCCCGTGACGTTGGAGTACCCTGCCCCAAACCAAGTGCTCTTGAGCACACTAAACAGAAATGTCTTCCTTCCCCACCCTCTGGTATGTTCCTACACCACTGGCCTCCATATTTTGCTGAAATGAAACTTTTCCAAAGAATTCGTTTTCGGATTTTATGGAGAAGGACCCCTGAGCTTCAAAAGCAATCATTTTTCCCAAGCCAGATAACGGTGACTGTTAGTGGTGGTAAAACATAGTTACCTTTGTGGCACTAGCAGGTGTGTGAGAGCCAGTGATGCTATGAGGCTCCAAAATACAGAACTCGGGGAGAGAAGAGATTTGACTCCCTAGAAAAAAATGCATATGACCCCAAATCTTCTTAAAAACCAGATGCTTAAGATCGTACTTCGGAAATCTACTCGGACAATATTTTCCTTTAATTTCCCCTAAAGCATCTCACAAAACCATAACTCCCCAAAGTTTCCACAGAAATAGAAATGCTACTTTTAAAATCTGAGCTTCTCTACATGGAAAGAACATTATTTGATCTGAGTTTACATTTCAAAAAGCTCTAACACGTGTCACTTTGCTGAAGTGGGTTTTTTTCCCTTTGAAAACGGGACTTGGGTGGGTAAGTGCGGCAGCCTGCAGCCTGCAGCCTGCCGGAGTCATTTGGCCCATTATGCTTCCAGTGCTTTAGCGGTTTCTCTTTGCGCACCCGCTCGCGTCAGTCAGATGCCGGATGTTTGCCAGTAGCTTTGGTTTTAGCACCTTGCACGTCTGCAAGAAGCTGGAACCCTCCAATCTCTCCCTTCTTCCTTGCAAGAACTCCTCTGGCCACAGACTTGTGGGAGATTTGCATCCTGCCTTGGCCAGGGCGCGCGAGCCAGCGTAGCACCTGGGACCTTGGATGCGCAGGCACCCTAGCTTCCGGCACTCGGACAAACAGCTGCGGGTCACGCCCTCTCTCTGAAGCCGCTCTTTTCTCGGGGCACACCTCTTCCTTACCTCTGCTAAAAATAGTCAACCTTAATTCTAAAAAAAAACAAGCACAATCCCCCACAAAAGTTCGGACTTGAAACACACAGAGCGCAGAGGATCGTGGGGTCAAGACAGGCAACACTGCCAGTCAGCCTGACTCGTGCCCTCTGACAGCCCCAGATCTGCCCGCACAGCCCGCTCCCCACGTCCTGCTCTCTACCGGCCACCTTGTGAGCAGGGGCTGCCAAAGGTCAAGCCAGCTCAGGGACAGCACAGAACCTGAAACCTGTCTCTGGGTCACCCAGACCAACGGCAGAAGGGGAACTTAGGGACAAAATTTGCAGAACCCACCATGGAGAGGAGCTAAACCCACCCACATGACCCTGAGTGCTGGACAGGGCAGTACGATGCCTCTCTCCAAACCGGCAGGACTGAATACACACCCACTCGCACACACCCACAAACACCCGTCTGCACTCCGCCCAGATGGGGTGGTGGAGGCGGGGAAGGTATACAGTGCCCCGCCCTGTGGTACCTGTCCGGCCTGTCGACCCAGACAGACAGCCACGTGGGAGGGAGCAGACGCCCGGGCTGCTGCACGGACTCTCGCAGGCGTCCCATTTGGGAAACCTCGCAGCAGCCGGCAAGCGGGCAGGGGAAGCACCCAAAGTCCCAGGTGCGCCTCTTGCCCACCACCCCCGGCACAACTTCTAGCGGCCAGCGTCCCCCTCGTGCCTGCCTCCCTTCCTTACCCAAATACTGTCGCAGGTCGAGCAGGAAGCGAGGAGGTCCCCCGCTGAGCTGATAGAAGAGGGAGCCCAGGCAGAAGACTAGTAGGGTGGCCATGCAGAAACCGTAGTCCCGGAGGGAGAAGCGCAGGAATGGCAGCTGGGAGACCCGGCGCTTCCAGCTGCCCAGGCCAGGAGCAGCGCCCCCCAGAGGGGCCCCATGGGGCCAGGGATCTGCGCCGCCGCCGGGATGCTGCTGCTTCTTCTTCATCGCCTGCTCCGCCGCCTCGCACAGTCTGACCGTGCCAGGAAAAGGTCACCCATCCGCCTGCAAGCAGGAGAGCCCGGCCGGCCGTCTGCACATGGGCAGGGCCGCGCGGAGGGCAGCCCGGGTGGGGGCGGGGAGGGGCCGAAGTTGCCGGGCTCAGGAGACTTTCCTCGGCATGGTCCCCGCCGTGGCGGCCCGAGCAGCCGAGGTGCCCGCCCCGGCTCGGGGGCGCTGCCCGCGCCCTGCCCGCTAGCGCCCCCGCGCCCCGCGTCCCGCGGCGCCTCGGGCTCGCTCGCGGCCGCCGGGGCTCGCCTCCAGCGCCAGTGTGGACCCCCCGGCTTTGTGTCTGTCGGTCTCAGCGTGTTTTGTCCCGGTTTAGGCTCCTCTAAAAAACGGCAGGGAGGAACAGGAGGCGGACACCAGCCCCTCGCTCCACCTCCTTGACAGGGGTTTTCCTCCTTCTCCTCCCCTTTCCCCCTCCGGCTCTCCGCAGCCCTCTCCCCTCCTTCTTCCCTCCCTCTCTCCGCTCGGGTCTCCGGGTTTCTCTCCGGTGTCACATTACTGCCTCTGCCTGGGGAGGGGCGGGGTGCACGGCGATTATTCGCAACAAGGAAGAAAGTTTCTGGGTGTTTTTTTTTCCTTCCCCCGTTTTCTACAATCTGGCCTCAGTTCCTGCGCCACCAGCGACCTCTTGGGGGCCCCGCTGACTTCCCTCTCGTAAACAGTCACCAGCAGGAAGAAGCACGACTTCTTTTCCTATATATATAATTTTTTTTTCATTTCAGAAACTTGATTCTCCTTCGGTATCCCGAGCTTTTCACAAAAGACCGATAAAACATCCTAGGATACAGATTCAAGACTTTGCTGAGATGGTAAAAGAGCAAGTGGTGTAAATCAGAATTCAACACGCCCCATAGGCCAGGCTCTCGACCGACTCAGGGAGGAGAAACAGAGCTTTCTTCCTGCTCGCCCCTCGTGCTGCAGCTACTCATCCACGGTCGCCACCGGAGAGACAGGGGTGAGGGGTACAGAGCGGACTCAAGGAGGTTATGCTGCTGGCAGATATGAAGAGAAAGAGCCCCTACATTCCCATGTCATCGAGGCCTCCCTTTCCTCCAAGGGAACCTCCTGGGCAGAAAGGCTGCATCAAACACAGATGCGCGGATGGGGATGGGTGATGTGGTGAAGGGCTGCTCTCATCAGCCACACTGTCAGTAAGAACAATTTATGGCTATGCACAGACGCTGTATCACCTGAGGCTTAAGCGACTTGTCCAGGGTCACAGAGCTACTAGGAATCCGGCTGGGATCTGCACTCACTCTTACCTGTTTGACCCTCAACCTCACTATACCAACCACTGCACAGTACTGTCACCCACCCAGGGCCCTTTTTTCCTCTCAATTTGCATGGTGATTGGAAGATGAGATATAACTCATTCAGCCCAGGCCACAATGAGAAACAGGAAACTTCCATTACTGGTGCCTGTCATCTTTGGCTCCCAACTCACTCTATATGGTACATTCCCGGAACTGACACCAGAATAAAGGAAGAACCAGGAGCCAGTGGCCACGATGGCTTTATGACTGTCCTGAAAACCTTTATAAAGTTAGGTACCTAAAAAATTTTCTGCAGAAAATTAGGGGATTAGGTTCCTGAGATCAAGAGCTTACAATTTAAGAAAAAAATTGGTTGAACCCCAATACATACATGAGTATCTCTGGTTCCTGACTTGAAAGCAGAGGAGGGACATATAGATCATAAAGCGCAGAGACTTATCAATGAAGTGGTGGTGCACACACACAAATTCACATGTGCACACACACAAAGTCTTCTTTCCAGTTTTCTGTTGCTCCAGCCCCCTTTCTCAGGGATAGGAAGGCTGTGTGGGGCCTAAAGACAAAGGAAGCCTCCTTTGTCCTGTCGCAGGAAATCCTAAATAGAGTATTAATGATTTGTTTCACGTTTATTGCATGAATCAGAGGTTCAGTTAGATTCATACACACATTTTAGAAATGTGAATGCCCCGGAAGATTTAAGCCAATCAGTCGTCGCCCATTAATGTGAATCACCACACTGAGTGGCCAGAAGAGGCTCTCCCTTCATAATTTTTGAGTTAATGAAGAGAGACTAGGATATGGAAGGAGCAAAGCAATGTCTATGATATTTCAAAACCACCTTTGACAAATTGGACTTGTACCTGAGGCCTGGCCCCATAATGTGAACGTTTTTCATGAGAAAATAATGCACAAGATGCGCTGTGCTCACAAGGTACAAGGTCCACCCCAGGTCTAGATACTTCTCTCACAGAATGCACTGAGAAACCTCCCATTCTTTCTCCTAAGGACAGAAATCTAAACAACAGTGAGGTTATAACAGGAAGAGAGTAAAGAAACATCTCAAAAAAAAAAAAAAAAAAAAAAAAGGCACTGGCCTGTGTGGCTCAGTTACTTGGGCATCATGCTGCAAACCGAAAGTTCTCAGGTTTGACTCCAGGTCAAGGCACATGCCTGGATTGAGGGTTAGTTCCCAGTAGGGGCACATACAAGAGGCAACCAATCGATGTTTCTATGTCACATCGATGTTTCTCTCCCTCTCTCCCTCACTTTCCCTTTTTCTAGAATCAATTAAAAAATAATTTTAAAAAAGTAAGTATGTGAATAAAAGTTATTTTTTAAAGAGTGAATAGTTAGGAAAGCACAAGGGAGCAAGTTGAAACTCAGAAGAAACAAGTTATAATGAAGAATTTTAGAGGGAAGAAAAGGTCAGTTTTTAAAAATTTTTAATGGACTAGTTGCCAAAAGGAAAAGAAAAGGAAAAAAAAAAAAAAACCTTATGGAAGAAAAAAAGAAGGATATCCATCCAAATACAAAGAAGTTTCACATGGGGAAAAAATGCTTTGTATTTTCACCCAATAAAAACTTAGATGTTTGGATAAAACTTACTTCTTTGAAGTCCTGTAAATGTCCCTTCAAAAAACACCTTTCAATTTAAAGTACTTGTGCTGATGAATGTTATATTTGTTCAAACCAGGTAATAAATTTACTGATTATAGTAATTGGTGAACAATTTTTTTATTAGTCTTACTATTTGATGTACTTTATTTAACATCTTGAAAGCTTTCCAGTATCTTGGGCTTCTTCATCCCTTCCCTCTCTGGTGACTTTTCCCCTCTCTCACCCAAGCCACTCACTTTTACCACCCACACCCTCTGACCATCATCACCTCCTGTCCTTCTGCATAGCTTCTGAGTGCCCACATTCTGGAAATTTTCAGTCTTTTCAAGAACCTCAACTTTCTAACCCATTACCCATCCCGAGTGCTGCCTTCCTTCTTTATCCAGTTTTGATTCCGGATCCATCATTCTGATCCCTGTCTTGCTAACACCACTTCAGTCCCTTTCTCCTTTTTTTCTTATATGCACAGTACTTGTCTGGCAAAGCCCAGTTAAACGCAACGGGGCCCCTGCACAGGACTGTAGAAAGACACACAGCATTGCTAACGGCTGCACTGTCAATAAACACAAATTCAAATAGGCGCTCACCCGTTACTGCCCAGAAATTCCGCTCTAAAATGAGTTCTTCACACTTCTCTCTCTCTTCCACCCTCCCCATCTTCCCCCGCTGCCTTTCATCCTTGCAATCTCAGCTGAGGGCCTGGCCTCATACTTTCCTGAGAAAACAGAGGCTCCCTCATTCCCCACCATCTATGCCCCACGCTGTCTCCCTTCCCTCCATTTTACTGTGTCTCTCCCTGCTTCTAGCAAGACCCATCTGCCACCACCCTAGCCTCCTGAGTCCACCCACCCCAGCCCCACACCCATGCATGCTCTCCCCGAGCCTCTGCATCTCTGTAAATCATGCCAACATCAAGTCCCTTGGGGGCAAACCCCAGAAGTCTTCTTAGACTTTCTCCTTCTTTCACTCTGTATTTAAACCATCTGTAAATGCCATAGGCTCTACTTAAAAAAAAAAAAAAAAAAAAAAAAAAAAAAAAAAAAAAAAAAAATCCAGAACCTAACCTCCTTTGCTACCACTCTGGTCCAAGCAACCATCTCTCTCACCTAGATTATTGCAATGGCTCCTACATCAGTTATGTTTAGGTTTAGCGATGGAAACTGAAGAACCCAAAATAACAATGGCTTAAACAAAGTGGAAGTTCATTTCTCTCATGTGAAACAAGCGCAGGAATAGGCAATCCAGAATCGGTGAGGCATCTCCATGCTTCCATCAGGGATCTGTTGGGGGTTTCTGCTTAACCCAATAGGGGGCTTCCATTAAAGGTCACCTCATGATTCAGGATGGCCCTTGAGGCTCCGGCCATTATGTTTATGTTCCAGGCTGGCAACAGAGGGAGCCAAAAAAAGGGAAAGAAGACTTGCTCCCAGCTGTGAAGGTTCCTTTTAAGAAGGGTTCCCCCAAAATGCTATCAATTGTCTTCTTAAAGTTCTTTGGCCAGATTATAGTCACCGGAATGTGTTTGATTATAAGGACCAAGAAATAGAGATTTCAGTGGGGCACATTGCAGCCACCAAAAACCAGGGTAAAAACTTGCTATTTCTCAGGTAAGAAAGGACAGGTGACTCACAAGTGGCAATCGGCAGTCCCCGCCAGTCCTCCGTCCCGCTTCCAGCCCTCCGTCCCGCTTCCAGCCCTCCATGTATATTCCGTTTCTCTCTCAACAGCAGACTGTCACTCCTCGTCTCACAACTTGTCAATAGCTCTCAACGCACTCAGAGTAAAAGCTGAAATCCTTCTTTCAAGGCCCTTCAAGTGCCCTTCCAGGCCCTTTGTGACCCACAAGAAAGAAAGAATCCTTCATCATCTCCAAGAAATCTAGTCCAATGATTAGTTGAGCCATTCCCTGGGATTATGAAAGCTTCAAAAACTCATGAAAGGAATATGAATCCATGGGGTTTGCCTGGTGCCACCATCCACTTTGGCAGAAGTGTCCTTATCTTCAGGACTATTGCTCATTTCAGGGGCTGGGGCATTCAATCTCTTAGAAAACCAAGCTCTCTGTGCCCTGGCCTCGGGAGACCATTCAAAGTTGTGTTCAAACCCTCTTCTTCTACTGTGTGACTAAGAGCAGGGCTATTTTAGGAAAGTTTTTAAGTTGAAACACCCTTATCACAATAATGGTAAATCACAAGCTACCCTGATCTGTTTCTCTGTCTTGGAGTTGTGAGTCAAATGAGAGAATAGGTTTTAATAACAAGATTAAAATACCACTTGTTTCCAGTCTTGTGGATCTCTGATCCTTGTGACCATGGCAACTTGGTCTTAGGTTCTCTGTACACTCTCCAGTGTGCGTTCTAAACATAGCTACCCACACATAAAGAATAAGAGGTGCTCTCCACCTATGCACCCTCATTACACTGCCTCCTCGCTTGAGGGGACAAAGCGTAAACACACACACAAGCAAGCAAGCAAATAAAGACAGGTTTAAACAAAACAGCTTTTAAAATCTCAGATGTTTTGTAATAAATAACAACTACTAAATTATTGGTTAGAATTACTATGTTCTTGTCATCTAATCACTTTACATGAAGGAAGTCTTTTAATCCTCACAACACCCTCATGCTTCAGGTTCTTGTATTTCCCCCACTTTACACATGAGAGGGAAAAAAACAATAAGAATAGTGGATATCAACTACGGGAGACCTAGTCTGGGAAGGCTCCTGAGAAGAGGTGATATGTGAGCTGGATTGCGAGATCAGTAGGATTTATAGCCAGGCAGCATTTGGACCTGGAGTGAGACAGCCGTGACCCCTGTTTCTCATGACTTGCCCTTTTTCTCTCTCTTTCTCTGTCCTCCCCTCCTCAGCCCCCACAAACCTGAAGTGCTTTCTTTGTCACTGTTGCCAACAGAGCTGCAGGGAAAGAAACTGGAAGGCCAGGGAATTATTTCAAACCATATCATCCTCATTATGCACCTTTGGGCCTTTTATTTCTGAATTTCTTTTTGTGTTGGCAGTTACTTGAAGGAAAAGTACCTACACCCTTCGAAGACTGATTTGATTTTTAGAGATAGTTAAAAGTGTTCCTAGGCAAATCAATTGAATAAAGTGGATGAGCTATTTGCTCAGTAGACTAAGGCATTGATAGAAGAGAGAGAGGGAAGCCAAAGAAAAAGAGGGAAGGAGGAAGGAAGGAAGGAAGGAAGGAAGGAAGGAAGGAAGGAAGGAAGGAAGGAAGGAAGGAAGGAATTGGGGAGTTGCCCTGGTATATGGGTCAGAAATGAACTGAAATCAGTCAGGAGCTTGTGACACTTATACTTTTTTGAACAGTATCTTGAACGCCTAGTGACTAAATTATGCAAACTAGAGCTACATTTGCATGGAAGGACAGTAAAAACTATATACTCAATGACCAGCAAGCTGTTGCTTATATTTAAACTCTATGCAGTGACATGACTTGTGAAAATTAGCTTTTAACTTTTACTTAAGGACAAATGTATTTAAAATCAAGAGTTGTCCTGCACAGCTGTTCCCTAGAACTGGCCACTGTGGTATCATTGCCTACCTAAATGCCAATGCCTTAGTATCATCTTAATATTTCCTCCATTTTTTACAAATTGTAATAGACCGTTGGTATAGATACAGTGAAAGGAAAAAAGAATTAAGTCAAATACTCAAGAGTTACTTTCTTATTATTTTTAATTTCCTCTTATTCAGCCATGTACCCACAGAGCTGAATGTCTGGCCAACTTTAATTCCTTATTTCTGAGATCCTTGTCAATTCACATTAAGTTGGTACTTTCCTCATTTTAAAGGTCATTGTTTGGTGTTAATGTGTAAGAGCTGAAATTGATATGAAAGTGATATCCTTTTTTTTCTCCCTTTATAACAATGTCATTAGTTCTTGTTCAATGGGCACATCGCATACCTTCCTGTCCTCTTAGAGAAAAATATTGCTCAAGCTATGCAAAGTACTTTAAAACAGTTTTTTGAAGAGCAGCCAAAAACTGAACTGGAAAGATTGGAGAGTCAGCTCTCCAGTTAAAAATCTTTGCACAATAAAGATTCTCAAGGTCATTTTAATAGATTATTTGAGAAATAATAGAGCTTGAAGTATAATCTTCCAGCTCTGCAAATAACTAGCTTTCTGACCTGACATCAATTATATGCTTGATCTCTTGGCACCTCAGTTTTCACTTTTGTAAAAAAAATGCATAAGAAGGACTGCACTCCTGGGCTCACATGGCTCTTGACCAGTTCAGGATGAGACCTACCTGGTAGGAGAAGTGCATCATCAGCTAGCTGCTGTTCTTTCTAGAGTACTTGCAGTGAATTGCTCCAAGAAATTATACTCCCTAGGGAAACTGGGCTGCAGAATGTATAGCAGGGCAAATTGTTTTTAAAGAGCGCAGAGTTTGGAGGAAGAAGCACACAGGTCTTGGTCTAGAACTTGCCTGGGGAAGAATGAGGTCTTGGACAAGTGGCCTGACTATGCTCTGAACCTCATTGTCATTATCCGCAAGATGCAGTAAAGCACCTAGCATTCAGTAATGAAACCAAACATATTTCTACATTGCCAGTGCGTGTAAGTTGGAAAACAAAAAATTATTTTTGGAGCGTAGTGAATGAGATAGAAAAAAGCAGGAGATGAATGTAGAGAGAAAGATATTAGGTCATGAAATTTCTTGTAGACCAGGGCAAAGGATTTTAATTTTGTTGTATGTGTGATATGAAGCCTGTGGGGTAATCAGAGAGGATTCAACCAGATTTTGCATTTTAAAATGTTAATCTTGTTATTATTTGAAGAACTGAATGTAGTTGTAAGGGTAGAATCAGTTGATTGATTGATGCAATCCAGGCTAGAGATGGTGGTGGCTTGGACTTAAGCAACAATGGAGGAGGTGGTGAGAAGTGGTCTAATTTACAGAGTGGGTGTGCTGGGGTTGGCTATAGAATGGCTACGGAAACATTTCTGAAATGGTTCACTAAGTAGGGGAGCAGAGAAATGGGGAAATAGTTAGGAACTTTATAGGGGGTTAGAAAGTCTCTGTCACTCCAGCTCTTCCCCCCCTCCCTCTCTTTTAAAAGTAGGAAATATCAGAACTAGTGTGGTGATGGGGATGTCTGAGCAGAAAGGGAAAAATTGATGATGCAGGAAAGATAGGTGTTATTTGCCAGAGGCTGGGTCCAGAGTTTAGTGGAGAGTTTGATCTTTAATAGGAGCAAAGACACTTTGTCCATTGAAGAAAGGAGGCATGTATTTGAAATTTACCAATGAAGAAATAAAGAAATTCTTGTGTGGTAGCATCTGTTTTATCAATGAAATATGAGGCAGTTGAGAGCGAAGATGTGGGCAAGAGGAGGGGTAGGAGATTTGAATAAAGAGAATGTGTTGTGTTGCCCAGGCTTGTGTGGCTCCGTGGACTGAGTGCCAGCTTATGAACCAAAGGATCATTGGTTAATTTCCAGGCTAGGGCACATGCCTGGGTCGTGGGCCAGGTCCCCAGCTGGGGACTCATGAGAGGCAACCACACACTGGTGTTTCACTTTCCCTCCCTTCCCCTCTCTAAAAATTAATAAATAAAATATTTTAAAAAAGAGAACATGCTGTGGCATGATTGTTTCAGAGAGTGAAAAACACATGCAAAGGAAGTGCATTTGGATTGCTGAATGGCTTTGATCTCATTGGAATGGGTGGTTCTGAATTCAAAGCGAGTCAAGGCAGTACCAGAGTTGTGTTTTCCTGTGGCCCAGTTCAGCTATTTGTATGCAGATGCTGAGTAGGTGTTTCGCTGTGCTTAGTCTTGGCTGGAGTTTTACTAGGGAAATGGGGAGAAGGCAGTGGTGTTAGTATCTTTGCAAAGGAGGAGTATGATGTTGGACCCTGGAATCTCAATGCAGTGAGAAGAAAAATAATCAGGTCTGTGCTGCTCCAGTGAGACAGCTTCGTTGTTTCAGCTCAGTCAGGGAAACACAATGTTCTGTCATCATGGCAATGGAAAGTGCTCTCTCAGAACCCCAGGGGAGCTTATATGGACAGAAGTGGCCCCCCCATTCCCTGATTTGCCCTTCCTTATGCAAATGAGGACTCCAAGTCACCTAAGTTTGATTGGTCCAAAGGCACTGTCCTAATTGGACAGAATAGAGCCACTCTGGTTGGTCATAGTTGTACATCTCCAATTGGATGGGGAAAGCCTCAGTCCTGTTGGTTGAAATAGGATTCCAGGAACTCCTGTTTAAGGGCTGGCTCAGATGGCGGAAGCACAGTGCAGGCTCCTGCCTGAAGTGCAGTTTGAGTGTCAGGCCCCTCTGCAGAAATGGTTGCTGGGCTCCGTTTTGTAAAATGTTAGCCAGTTAGCCACCAGGAGATCCTCCTAGTAGGTGTCTTCTTTCTCAGAGTTCACATTTTGTGGCACAAGATTGTGTAGCACTCGTCCTCTGTTATGAACCAAGGGGAGATGACGTTTCAGGCAGCAGGCAGAATCCTGAAGCCATGCTACATTAGAACAGCTATGCGAATTATGTGACTACACTCCGAGTTTATTGTGAACCCTGTATCCCAGCTAAACCCGATATAAATGTACCCCCCAAAAATGTTCCCTTAGCTGTGTCTTAAAAATACCCACAGCCACTCCAACACCATTTTACTGAAAAGGAAGTGTGATGGCAGACAAGACAGAGCGAACGGGACATCACTCTTCTTGGTATTGCTAAACGTCTAACAGCTTCTATTGAAGTGTCTCAGTTATGTCCTTTGCTTCCCCCACCCCTTGAAGTGACTGTCATTTTCCTTATTAATTTTTAAGTGTTATCAATCTTAACACACTGGCTTGGTATATTTTCAGACATGTAGTATGGTCCAAAAGTCACTCTGAGAACTTACTCACCACAAAAACATCTGACTGTGTGAATACTTCGCTAGGGCCTTTGCCAGGCCTTGCAGAGGGCACGCTGGGGTGGGGCTCTGAAATAGGCTTCATTAGCTCTTGGAGAAATTTGTTTCTGGCTGGGACCAAGAGGTCAGAGGCACTGATGACATTCCGAAAGACTGCTGTGCTTACTGAGAAGTCCAGTCGATGCCCAGCTTCCTTTGCTTCTCCAGTTGTGCCTTACTTTTCCCTTCTGGTCCCAGCAGCACCTGCCCTTGTGGTGAATTGTTGTGCAGGGAGGGAGGAGGACAGGTTGAGACTGACTAGAAAAGCATAAGTCCAAACCTCTAGGTCTCACACTTGGGCCAAAAATTTCTTTAAGACTCAGTTTCTCCCTCAGCATGGTCTTGGAGTTCCTTCTACAGGGTATAAGTGAAGGCAGAAGAGAAATACATAGAAAAAGAAAACTATACTAATACTTTGCAATGTCATCCTGAATAACTGAACAAATGAATTAAAACAGTTCATGAGTACTAGATTGCTTCAAATGTGAACAGCCCTGCGCAGCAGCGAGGGCTGGTGACATGGAGGGTCTAATCGAACCTCTGCAGGGTGTGCCTTGCTGCCTGAGTTGCCTGCCTCGGAGTGGACTTCCACTCCATTTTACTTTGTGAGAACGATCAAAAACCTGCTTCTTTAGAAATGTCTGCATCACAGATCAACATGAAATTCTGCGCATCAAAATCTCCCCGAGTTCTTCTCTTCCAGGAGGCCTGTTAAAATGTAACTGCTTCTCTGGAACAGACAATTGACATGGTTTAGTGTCTAAAGTCAGCTTAGCAGTCTACTTAGGGTGCTAATGAAATGTGAGAGAAAGAAGGTAGGTTTGCTGCTCGTACACAGCCTGGAAAGCCAAGGGTAATGAGGTACTAGGAAGGTGTCAAGAATAGCAGAAAACAAATTACCTTTCACCATTTAACGTGGATCTAAATGTGAAGCTTCATCTTATCATATTGTTTTATTAGCTGCTTGGGTGTTGTGTATAGGTTTAATACCTATACACAACAATCCACTTGTTTTCAAATGATTTGAAAATCCAAGTGTTTATGACTTAAGTGACGTTGTTTTAATCTACTTCTTTGTGACAAAGAAAAAATGTTGCCTTGACATATGAATGAACTATTGAGCCATGCGGGATGTCATCATTCTACATCTGTCCTCTTTGAAAAGCAGTCAGCAGCCCAGCTGCTGGGCAGCCCTGCTGGGGGCTTATGGATAAGAACATCACGGAGAAACAACTATGGTAAGGGGGCATTTAGACCATAAGGGCTGAGAGTTTGTGAGGACTGTTCATAAGTTTCAGTTTCCACTAGGTGACTCTTCGTGGACCTAACAACTTTTCAAAAACCCTGCAGGAACAAGCAGAAGACATTGGTGACACACCACCCAAAGGCTCAGTGAAAGAGATCGGCCCCACACCAACGCTGGTGTCTCGTTCCCAAGCAACATGCTCTAGCAGCAGGGGACTTTTGCTTTTGTGGGGAACTGGAAATCACCTCTTGGTTAAACCCCCACCTCGTTGAGTACCTCCTTCCTATGAAAAAGGTACACTTCATATCAAATTTTAATTTACTCATTCACCTTCCCTTGCCTGGAACAATTATGTGATTAATCTGTCATTTGTTTGGAGTATGTTATTTGTTTATTTGGCTTATGAAGAAATGTTATCCCATATACTATTAGCTTGTGGAATTATTATAATTCCCACAGTGAACCTGTGATAAATAAATTGCTGGCAAATACAGAATCAGTCTCTGAGCATAGTTTTGTCACCTCCCCCGTGCCAAAAAAAAAAGCAAAACACTTGGAAAGTAAAACTACTTATTAAATTAGGAGTTTAAGAGGAAATTGTTTCAACTTGAATATTTAAGTCAGTCAAAGAAAGAGAAGTACCATATAATGTCAGTTATATGTGGAATCTAATGAACAAAATAAACTAACAAACAAAACAGAAGCAGACTCATAGATGCAGAGAACAGACTGACAACTGTCAGAGGGGAAGGGGGTTGGGGGCTGGGTGAAAAAGGTGAAGAGATTAACCACAGAGAAAACTCATATTTGTTCTTGTTCTGTGAAATACTTCATTGATATCTTGATAGGAATTGCATTGAATCTACAGATTGCTTTGTGTACTTATTGACATTTTAATGATGTTAATTCTTCCAATCCATGAACATGGTCTGTGCTTCCACTTATTTAGTATTTTCTTTAATTTCTTTCTTTAGTGTCTTATAATTTTCCAAATATAGGCCTTTTACATCCTTGGTTAGGTTTATTCCTAGGTATTTTATTCTTTTTGAAGCAATTGTAAATGGGATTGTTTTCTTAATTTCTCTTCCTGGTAGTTTATCACTGGCATATAAAAATGCAACTGATTTCCGGATATTGATTTTGTAACCTGCTACTTTTCTGAATTCTTTATTAGTTCCAGTGGTTTCTTGGAAGAATCTTTAGGGTCCTCTATGTACAGTATCATGTCATCTGTAAATAAAGACAATTTCATTCCTTCCTTTCTAATTTGGATGCCTTTTATTTCTTCTTCTTATTTGATTGCTATAGCTAGGACTTCCAGTACTGTGTTGAATAAGAGAGGTGAAGGCAGACATCCCTGCCTTATTCCCAATCTTAAGGAGAATGTTAGTAGTTCTTGCCCATTGAGTATGATGCTGTCACTGGGTTTGTCATATATGGCCTTTATTATGTTTAGGTATGTTCCCTCTATTCCCACTTTGCTGAGAGTTTTTATCATACATGGGTGCTGGATTCTAGCAAATGCTTTTTCTGCATCTATTGATATGATCCTGTGATTTTTATCCATCACTTTCTTTATATGGTGTATCATATTTATTGATTTGCAAATGTTGTACCAACCTTGCATTCCCAGAATGAATCCCACTTGATCATGGTGTATGATCTTTTTGAAGTATTGCTGTGTTTGGCTTTCCAGTATTTTGTTGAAGATTTTACCATCTACGTTCATCAAGATATTGGCCTATATTTTTGTTTGTAGTGTCTTTATCTGGTTTGGGGATTAGGATAATGTTGACCTCATAAAATGAGCTTAGGACTCTTCCCATCTCTTGAACTTTTAGGAATAGCTTGAGGAGAAGTGTTGAATATTTCAAAAATTTATATGGAACAACAAAAGGCACTGAATAGCAAGCAACAGCAATGTTGAAAAGGAAGAACAAAATTGGGGGAATCATGCAACCTAATATCAAACTATACTATCAGGCCATAGTCATCAAAACAGCATGGTACTGGCATAAAAATAAACATATAGATCAATGGAACAGAATAGAGAGCCCAGAAATAAACCCACCCCCCTAGAGCCAGTTAATATTTGACAGAGGAAGCAAGCACATATGATGCACTGAAAATAGTTTATTCAATAAATGCTGTTGGGAAAATTGGACAGATACATGCAGAAAAATGAAAGTAAACCACCTTCTTATGCCACACACAAGAATAAATTCAAAATGGATTAAAGACTTAAAAGTTAGGCCCCAAACCATTAAATCATAAAAGAAAACATAGGCAGTAAAATCTCAGACATTGCTCATAGCAGTATTTTTTCTGATATATCTCCTCAGGCAAGGGAAACAAAAAGAAAAATAAACAAATAGGACTACATCAAACGAAAAGTTTTCTGCACGGCAAAGAAATCATCAGCAAAATGAAAAGAGAGCACACTGAATGGGAGAACATATGTGCCAATGATACATCTGATAGAGGTTAATATAAAAAAATTATAAAGAGCTCATACAACTCAACACCAAAAAACAAACAAACAATTCAATTAAAAAATGGGCAAAGGACCTGAATAGACACTTCTCTAAAGAGGACATACAGATGGCCAATAGACATATGAAAATATGCTTGACATCACTAATCATCAGAGAAATGCAAATTAAAATCACAATGAGATATCATCTCACACCAGTCAGAATGGCTGTCATCAATAAATCAACAAACAACAAGTGCTGGTGAGGATGTGGAGAAAGGGGAACCCTTTTGCACTATTGGTGGGAATGCAGATTGGTACAGCCACTGTGGAAATCAGCATGGACACACCTCAAAAAATTAAAAATGGAACTACCTTATGGCCCAGTGATTCCACTCTGGGAATTTATCTGAAGAAACCTGAGACACTAATTTGAAAGTATATAGGCATCCTTATGTTCATTGCAGCATTATTTACAATTACCAGAATCTGGAAGCAGCCCAAGTGTCCATCAGTAGGTGAGTGGATAAAACAACTGTGGTGCATTTACACAGTGGAATTCTATTTGGCTTAAAAAAGAAGAAAATTTTACCTTTTGTGACTGTATGGATGGACTTGAGAACATTATGCTAAGTGAAATAAGCTAGTCAGAGAAAGACAAATACCATATGATTTCTCTCATAGGTGAAATCTAATGAACAAACTAAACCAACAAACAAAACAGAGACAGACTCATAAAGAGCAAGCTGACAGCTCTGAGGGGAGTGCTGTGTACAGAGGATAAGTGGTAATGGAAAAATACAATAAATAAGTAAATGAATAAGTAAATAAGTAAGAAATAAATAAGTAAATAAAAACTCATAGACACAGACAACAGTATGGTGATTACAAAAGGGAAAGGTGGTGGGAAGAGGTAGAAGAGAGTAAAGGGGGATAAATGGTGATGGAAGGAGATGACTTGGGGTGGAGAACACACAGGACGATACACAGATGTATTATAGAATTGTACACCTGAAGCCTATATAATTTTATTAACAATGTCACCCTCAAAAATTCAATTAAAAAATGAAAATTTAAACAACTTCACTAAGATAAAGCATCATTTAAATAACATATTTCTTCTTGTATCTGGGGGGCAGAGAGTGTGGGAAAAAGACACCTAAAATTGGCCACTTCAAAATTAACACCTGTAGAAACACAAGATGGTAGAAAATAAAATATGTGCCCAAATGAAAAATAAAGGTTCCATCTCACCCAGAATTGTCCCTCAGAAAATATGTCCCAGAAAACTCTAAGCCCTAGGAAAACCAGGAAGGATAGTCTCTCTACATTATTCTACTACTGAATTAACCAACCCTAGGATAACCCTATTATCAGACTTCTTGAAATATGAATAACATCTTTAATTGAATGGTCCATGACTTACAGCCAAAACCCCCTAGTTCTTAGAGTAGCCATATTCAAAGAACTTTAATCAACTCACCATTGTTCACCCTTTATCCACAAGTTAAAAGAGGTTGGGCCTAGGAACTACTAATCAGTAATAGAAATGTAAGCCATGATTGCAGTGGTGTGCTGACATCAGTTGTTCATTGAGGAAAAAGAACAAAATAAGCTCTGTGAAATCAGAGACCTTACCTATCTTGTAAGAAGCTGTATTCTCCATTACCTACCATAGTGTTCAGCTCATGGCAGGTTATCAATAAATATTCACTGCTTAAATATTCCTCATTAGTTTTACTAAAATTTTTCAAGCATATAAGGAAACATTCCTAGGCATAGGAGAGTGAATTAAACAGTAAACTCCTTTAAAATATTGATTTCTAGATGAAGCTTAGACAGAGCTAGTATATCACAAATCAGAATGAGCTACAGGACCTGAAGTCTTGTTAGGCAGGGGTAAACCAAGAGAGGGACAAAGGGAAGACATGCTCAGAGTCTTAGAGTTTGGGGGCAAGGAAAGAGTATATAGGCAATGACTGACTCTGGATATTGATTTTAAAAGTGTACATTTAAATAAGAGTTAAAATTTGTGTGTAACTCAAATTCCAGAATAATTTTATTAAGTAACTGTGGAATATTGCAGCATGATCAGAAAGAGGCTGAACTCAGTTTTAAATGAATAATGTAGATGTTAAGTTGATAGCTGGTGGACAAACAATGGGCCAGGTGACCCCAAAATAAAGATTGGAGGTGGATAGCCCCTTCAGCTGGCTAGCTGGAGAACCTGGCAAAGGTTGAGGGTACGCAGCCAACAGGAGCCAAGGTGAAGTTAAGTCAACATGGGGACTGGTGCTAGGAACAGAGTCTGAGCCAAAAGGACAGATCATGAGTTCGACAACTGTAGGCCTCAGCTTCTGAGAATAGCCATCTGCCCAGCAGTCGAGTGGAAAGGACATTGCCCCGGAGACCAGAGGACACCTTACTCAATGGCCCTGATTCCCCTTTCTTTACTAGTACAGTGGCGTTATCTCAGGGGGAGGACTGGGGACAGGGATGTCTAGTTGAGAGACATTTGATATAACACCAACGTTAAATATTAAATTGGCTAAGCTTTCAACCATTTGGGGCATTTTGTTAGTTTTTTGTGCTGCTAGCCAGTGATCAGGAGCTTATGAGGAGGACTCTTAATTATAGACCAAATAATGGAATCTTACCTTTTCAATACATGGGGTATTATTGAGTAAAATTTTGTGATCTTCTTTTCCCCACAGACCTATTACAAGTGACTGTAAGGGTGGGGTGCGGGGGGGAGGAGTCTTGCTTTCCAGGATAGTTGAAGCTAGAGAGGAGGAACAGTGGAGAAAGACTTCCCGAATAGTGCAGCATGAAAGTCTCTGAGACCACAGCTGTGGGGGTTTTGATCCCAAAAAACACTTGAGCAAACTTGAATATGATTTGAATATGAATGTTTCAACTCAGTGCTCTTGGTCTGTTATCCAGCTTCCCACTGCTGCTCCTAATCTCTTCTCTTTATTATTTTTCCTCATGAGATATTGACTATGTGAGCATTTTCCACCAGTTTGACCCATTAGGTGGGTAGGGAGTGAATGTTTACATTGTCAAGCTTCCCCCTCCACAGTTGGCTTTCTCCTTGGGTCTCATTTCACTATTCTGGTTGGAAATCACTTGATAATTTCCATTTGTACTAGTGTTACATACTAGTGTTTCCTGCGAAACTTATTTTCTAGACTTCCAGCCAAGATGGAGGCATAGGTAAATACACTGTGCATCCTCACACAACCAAAAGAAGGACAACAACAAATTTAAAAGCAAAAAACAACCAGAACTGACAGAAAAATCAGACTATATAGAAGTCCAACAACCAAGGAGTTAAAGAAGAAACATTCACTCAGACCAGTAGGAGGGGCAGAGATGGGCAGCCGGGGAGGAGAGGACTTGGATGAGGAAGGTGGTAGCTGGTGGACTGGGTGGTTTCATATTTGTGTGCAGATAAACTGGGAGGAACAACTCAAGGAGCGAGACAGACCACACAACCCAGATTTCCATCCAGCACAAGATCATAAAGCCTCAAAGCCTCTGACTGAAAAAATCTGTGGGGGTTGTGGTGGAGGGAAGCTCCTAGCCTTACAGGAGAGTTTGTTGGAGAGACCCACAGGGTTCTGGAATGTACACAAACCCACTCACCCAGGAATCAGCACCAGAAGGGCCCCATTTGCTTGTGGGTAGCGGGGAAAGTGACTGAAAGCCAGCAGAGAGCTGAACAAGTGAGATCACATGGGGGTTTATCAGCAGGGAGGGGGAAGGGAGAGAATGGGGGAAAGGTACAGGGAATAAGAAGCATAAATGGTAGGGACAAAATAGACAGGAGGAGGTTAAGAATAGTATAGAAAATGTAGAAGCCAAAGAAATTGTATATATGACCCATGGCCATGAACTAGGGGGGTGGATAGTGTTGGTGGGAAGGGGGATGCAGGATGGAGGGGAATAAAGAGGAGAAAAAAATGGGACAACTGTAATAACATAATCAATAAAATATATAATAAAAATATTAGTGTTTAAAAAAATTTTTCTTGCTGTTCAATTATAGTTGTCTCCATTTTCCCCCATTACTCTCCCCTGTCCTAGCCACCCCCACCTTCCATTTTCAATCCTCCCTGGCCCCTGTTGTCTTTGTCCATGGGTCCTTTGTAAGTTCCTTGACTTGACTCTTCCCCTTCTTTCTCCAGTTATCCCCCTTCCCCCTCCTCTGTGGTCACTGTCAGTTTGTTCTCTATTTTCATGTCTCTGGTTCTATTTTGCTTTTTTGTTTGTTTTGTTGATTAGGTTCCACTTACAGGTGACATCATATGGTACTTGTCTTTCACTGACTGGCTATTTCACTTAGCATAATACTTTCCAGTTCCATCCATGCTGTCACAAAGGGTCGGAATTCCTTCTTTCTTTCCGCTGCACAGTATTCCATTTCGTAAATATACCACAGTTTCTTGATCCATTCATTTACTGATGGACACTTGTGCTGTTTCCAGCACTTGACTACTATAAATAATGCTGCTAAAAGCATTGGGATGCATAGGTTCTTTTGAATTGGTGTTTCGGGATTCTTAGGGTATAATCCCAGCACTGGAATTGCTGGGTCAAAAGGCAGATGCATTTTTAGTTTTCTGAGGAAATTCCATACTATTTTTCCTCAGTGGTTGCACCAGTCCGCCTTCCCTCCAACAGTGCACTAGGGTCCCCTTTTCTGCACAGCCTCACCAGCACTTGTTTTTTGTTGATTTGTTAATGATGGCTGTTCTGACTGGTGTGACGTGGTATCTCATTGTGGTTTTAATTTGCATCTCTCTGATGGCTAGTGATGCTGAGCATCCTTTCACATGTCTCTGGGCCCTCCATGTGTCCTCCTTGGAGAAGTGTCTGTTCAGGTCCTTTGCCTATTTTTTTAATTGAATTGTTTGTCCTCCTGGTGTGGAGTCATGTGAGTTCTTTATATATTTTGGAGATCAAACCTTGTCCAAGGTATTATTGGCAAATATATTTTCCCTTACACTCAGTTCCCTTTTCATTTTGCTGATACTTTCTTTAGCTGTACAGAGGCTTTTTAAATTGATGTAGTCTCATTTGTTTATTCTTTCCTTATATCCCTTACTTTAGGGGACATATTGGTATTATGAGTGTTTTCATCTCAAAGGTAGTTAAGTGAAAACTTGAAAAAGTCATCCAAAATGTAGGGTAATGAGTTTTTAAGGTGACTGTTTATATGATAGTTTTTAGGTGTCCTATATGCATGAGTATCCTGGGAAATTTGCTTTAAAAATGCAGATCCCCTAGTCAGTTCCACCACTCCTACTTTGAGTCACACCTGGTAGGGTCAAGAGTGGCCTTTAACAAGTTCATAGAGACATAAAGGGGAAGAAAGATAACAGGGGGGAATGGGGAGCTCTTTAATGGGTGTAGAGTTTGTGTTTGGGATGATGACAAAATTCTGGAATTAAATGGTGGTGATAGTTTCCAACATTGTGAATGTACTTATTGCCACTGAGTTGAATATTTAAAAATAGTGAAAATGATAAATGTTATTATATATATTTTGCCACAATAAAAGAGAGAAACAAAAAAGGGGGTTAAAAGAGTTTTCTGAAAAGAAGTGGAGGATAATAAATAATAAAAATATGTATAAATAAATAAGGAAACCGAAATTATGATTTAAAAAAAGGTGACCTTGAAGATTTGCAGTTTAGGTATCCCTGGTGATCCTAGCACAGGGAGTCCATAGACCTCACCGAGGAACATTGTAGATTAGCTCACATGGCAAGATGACTGGAGAGTTCTTTATGGTCTAAGAGTCTGACCTCCCCCATTTCATGATTTGTTTCCCAGGCCATCAGTGACCTCGCTGAGATCCAAGTCCTTTGAATTCTCCTCCTTGGTGTCCCCCTGAGTTCTCACCTGGCTTCATGAGTTTCAAGCTGGCTGTGGCTGCAGAGCCACTTGCTCCAAATGTACCAGGAGCCTAATTCTACCTTTGAGTTTTGCCCTCATGGTAGCCATGAAGGGATGTTCTGCCTCACTTCAAAGAGAAGCTTTCTTCTTCTTAGTGGTGTGGTTGTATTAAGGCTGAAAGTAATGATGTCTCGTGTCCTTCCATTTCCCAGAGAAACTGAGGATGTCAATTTACTTACTTGCTCTCTATTAGGGCCACCACACCACAGTCTCTCCAGCACTTTGGCCTTGGTCCAAAAGAGACTGAAACTATCAGTGTTATCACATCAAAATGTACTCAACAGGCCCGTACTCTCTCTTCAGGGTGAGCCCTTCCATACCTGACATACTGTGCAGGACAGAAAAGGATGTCCCCTGTTTCCCGGGGGCTGACGGTTCTCTCAGTCTTAGCCCACTGAGTCCTTCTTCCTTCACATGTGACGTGCCTTGGGTCTTTGTGCCAATATCTTTCTGGAAGTCCCACCCAGCAGCCTTTTATCCATCCCTGGGTGGGTGAGGACTTCTGAATCTACATTTTTCAGGCTCACAGTTTGAAGCCCAGCTGCATATGGGTCCAGGATTTATGACTCTAAATATGTTTTGTAGCTCGTTTGAATACACTGGGCATCTGCTTTCAAATAAAATTTTAGAAAGTTATTAACAGAAATAGCAGACATTTCCCAAAGTTTTTAACACACACTAGTTTTGTGGTTGCAAATTTAAAACTTGATCTAAAAAAGCCTTCTAGGTTTTGAAAAAATAATAATAAAAAAATAAAAATAAGAAAAAATAAAAAAGCCTTCTAGGTTTAGGCTCTCTAACTGTAAATACCCTGTTACTCAAAGCAAATTGCTTATAAAATGGAATTCTCTTTAGATGTGAACTAAACCTTACAAAGCTGTATTTTGATGAATAATGTTTCCATTATTTGAAAGCACACAATTTAACTCTCACTGAAATATACAGGAGTTTGAAAAACAAAAGCACTCACTAGAGTGGTTTTCTTTTTTTAAAGATTTTATTTATTTATTTTTAGAGCGAGGGGAAGGGAGGGAGAAACAGAAGGAGAGAACATCAATGTGTCTTTGCCTCTTATGTGCCCTGCCCCCACTTGGGGACCTGGCCCACAACCCAGGCAAGTTCCCAGACTGGGAATCGAACCAGTGACCCTTTGGTTCGCAGGCTGGCACTCATCTTCTGAGCCACACCAGCCAGGGCTACAGTGTTTTTTTAAAGTTAAACTAAGTGCATTGGTTGGTACAAAATATTTTTGTTTCCCCATGTCTCTTCTCATTTTTCTTAAGCACAAACCCAGTTAAAGGATTTATAAGTTGCGTTTTCCTGAATTATTAATGATGAATTATAAATCTGATTTTTTCAGTGTTTCTATTTCTTGCCAACAATTGTTTTTGAGGTATTAAGGAGAGAGAGAAAGATTCTAGTTTTCCAATTAGCTGTCCTCATTTTTCCCTTTTAGTTAAATTAACTCCTATTTTCATATCACTAGAATAAGATGCAAAGACTTTGAAGAAATGTTACCTAGCTCATCTTTATAAAAATACATTCCTATTAAAATTTAAAAATGTTCTATTAGTACAAAGTTGTCTGAATCAACTTGCCTTCGATTTCTTATATTCTTAGGCCTATATCCATGTTAATATAATAATTTATAAAACTAAACTCTACATGCATTCTCTCAATTTGAAAGATTATTGTCCAAAAGAATGTGAGAATTGCCAGACTACTTCTGTCCCATTCGTTCAACACTCACTTCTATCATCGCTCACCACAAATCTGCATGGGCTCCCTGTTATGCCATTGCCAGGAACACAAGGTCAAACCATCCTGGCTCCTCAGAAGTTGCTTAAAGTCTTTGTATACTGTCTGTTTTTGATTTGACATTTTCCAATGCCTTTTATTTAAGAACAACAAAGGAAAAAATGAAATTACTCAATCATAGCATTTTCATTTCCACAAGGAATATTTTAAATTTAATTTCTGTTGAGGCTATTCTTCTCTTCCCTTGTCGTATAACACATTCTTCTGATTGTTACATCTTCAATGTGATGTAGTAATAGGAAATACATCCTAACCGAAGTAAAAGTGATTCAATCATTCATTCATCAACTACTGGTTTATTATCATAGATCGGGCATTGTTCTAGACATTGTGGATACGGAGGTCAAGTAGGCAGGTAAAGTCCCTGCCCTTTGGGAGTTTTGATCCTATGAGGAAAGGAGGACACCACTAGTTGCCTTTCCAGTATCCTCATTCTGCCTTATTCTTAACTCACAGAACCTTGATTTAATTCAGAACAACAATATACCCAGTTGAAAATATCTGCTTAGTCTTCCATGAAGCTAAGGATGGCAAAGTGATTCATTCTGTCCATTAAAAAAATAAATTGCTAGGTAAGACTTCTTTAAAACTTTTAAAAGCATGCTCCTTTGTCTTTTGCTCTGCACTCTGCACTCTTCTTCTCACCTAGAACATGAAAGTGACACCTGGAAGTGGGGCAACCATCTTCTCATATGAGAATGAAAGCCACCATCTAATAGTGATGTAGCAGGAAGCTTGGAGGAGCCTAGTTCTTGATGCCAGCGTGGAGAAGATGCTTTGCTTATTTAGAGATCTCTAAACACATGCTTGGTGTACCCATGGTGATAGGGCTTCTGTCATGTGAAGCCAAGGGCAACTCTGATTGTTGCAGGTTGGGTTCCCTGGAAGTGGACTCAGAAACAAGTGATCTTCCTGCAGGAAGATTATAAGGGAGTGCCCTTGGGACTAACACTTACAGATAGGGTAGAGGGAAAAGCTGGGCTGTTTTTGAGCCTGGGACAGCCCTTCAGACATGGTCCAAGGTGTGTAAATGGGGCTGGGTCTTTGTATATTCACAATGACCAGTAATTGCATGTGGATTGCCCTAGAAAGGGAGTATAAAATGACAGCTCTTTCAGTTGAGTCACTTCATAAAGACAACCGACCAGAGGAGGCTGTCTGCCAGCAACTGAGGGAACAAGCCCTTCATTCCTTAAGGAAAATCTGGGCATCCACAGATGTCCCTGTATACATGTTTCAATATAAGTTCCTCAAGCAGCCCTTTTGGACTCCATCAGGCCTCTTTTCTTGGGAGAACTTTGTAAGCAAAAAAGTTAATGGAATGCTCTACAGCTCCCAAAATATTTATTAGAAAATGAGAACTGATCTTGGGTTTACAACTGAAGCTCATTGAATCTTTCTCCCAGTATCCATTTTCATTCCCATCATTTCCAGGTAGCACCTTGGCTGGTCTCAGTGGCTTACTTGGCAGTGTGACCCAGTCCCACATCAGTGAGGTTTCTGAGCTGCTGGCCCGCATGCCTTTCTCATTACTGCATGTGACTATTAATCATCAAAATTGGACAGGGGACTAACTACCAAGAGATCACTAAGTGGATCACTAAGTGTCAAACATTTTCTTCTCTAGCCTCACTATATAAGAGCACCCTTACCCTCTTCTAATAACCAGGGTCAATTGTCTCTAAAAGATAATAACTACATTTTTTTCCTGCTGATCCTTGGCACCTGAATATGAAAATGTCTGGAAAACAGTCATAGCTTATAGATCCATAGGGACTATTGATGTGTCACTTGTAGAAGTATTTCTCTTTGTGAATCAGAATCTCCAAGCCCACAGAGCACAGAACTGTGGAGATGAGAAGCCCAGATTCCGAGTGGATCACTGAGAGTGGTGGTAAGCGGGGCCACTTCTGCTTCCATTCATTGGTTCATGGACCCTGTATTTCAACAGTGGGGACACAGCACCATATAAAGGTCTGATTCAGCACATATGTGGTCTTCTGGAAAATACTGTTTCACTGGAGAAGCGGTGTTAGTTTCTGTTCCTGATGAGTTGGACTACAGGCTACGGAAGTAGCTAGGCCAGACTTGGTAAATCAAAGGTCATGCTGTTGAACTCATGCAGACCCCCTGTCCTTGTTTCCATCACAATTATATCAACAGCCCCGATGCATTGGCAGTAAAATGGCTGGGGACAGAGGCTAGCTAAGTAAGACTGTGATGTAGTACCAATGGAACCTCAGCAGAGCTGACCCCACACGGAGCTGTGAAGCTGAGATGGCCCTTTCGACTTGAGCCTGAAGGATGGAAAAGGCACTTCCTAAAGAGAGCTGACAACTGAGGGCTGTTCTTTAGGTACTTCCTTAACTGGGGCGCTAACTCCTTCATTTCTAAAGATGATTTTTAGAGATGCAACACAGAACATCAATACAGAGATAAGGACATAAATATCTAAACAAAGAAATAAGATAATGTTGACTAAATCCTATGAAGGAAATTAATAGGATGATATTATAGAGAATGACTCAATGGGAAGGGAAGTAATAATTTAGAAAGAGTGTTTAGGGAAGTTCCTTCTAAGGAAATGACAATTGGACTAATCGTGAATGGATGTGAATGATTCCACCATGAGAAGGGTTGGGTAAGAGCTTTCTAGACAAAAGAAACTGCAAGTGGAAAACCCTAAGGTGGGACCAAACTTGGTTTATGTGAGAATATAAAAGATCAGTGAAAGCCGTAGTAGAGAGAATATGAGGAAGTGAGTATAAAAAATGGACTTAGAGAAGTAGGCAGAGGCCAGATTATGTAAGATCTTTTGGGTCATGGTGAGGGCTTTGTCTTTCATTCTAAATATAATGCAAAGTCTTTCAATGGTTATAAGCAAGAGAGTAACACTTTCCATTTATAAGCTTGAAGGATTTTATTGGTAGAAGTTGGGACAGATAGCTGTGGAAGAAGCTACTATTTGGGGGAGATTTCTTTTCAAATGCCCCCCATAAAAGCATACAGCAATTAGAATAGCACGAACAAAATCCATGGACAACATCTATGATAAAATTAAGTGAAAAGGTAACCTCATGAATCCAAAAATATAGATGAATTCTACCCTGACAGCTTTAAAACCTGCATGAAATTGGAGTTTATAAAGGAGAAATCAGAAGGAAATAATCAAGCAACTGACAGACCTAAGCACTTCCAAATAGATATTCACTTGACAGCTCTGTAAGGCAATTTGAAAACAGCATTGAAAAGTTGAAGTGTTTCACACTACAATAGCAGGCCAATTATAATGTGTTAAGTTCCTGGAGTAGTCTAAACCTATGAACTCTCAAAACTAACTAGCAAAAGCTCCCTTCCAAAACAACACCCCACACTGGGGTAAAATTTTTGGAAATCAAATCAAAACTGAACAGAACAAGGTCAATAGAGTTAAAGGAAAAGGGAAAGTCTGGATAGAAATAGAAAAAGGGAACAGAGCCCAGAAATCTCATAAAGTAAGACTTTACATTTTCAGATACATCACAAAAGCAACAAAAGAGAGAGTCCTAGATCTGTAAAGTTGAAAAGTTAATGTAAAGTTCAAGAAAATGAATTTTATATAAAAATGAGCGATGTAAAATGGTTAAGGTCAAATCTCATACAGTTGTTATTAGAAAAAAATGTGTGATAATATCCCCAAAAACAATGAGAGCAAGCTAGAAAGACGTGTTTTCAAATAGGTAAAAATATAAACAAATATTTCAAAACAATACAAAAAATTAACAAAATGATGCAATATCCAAATGAATAATAGATCAGAATAAAAGCTCAAGAATGAGAAGACAGAAAGGAAAGAATAAAAAATCTTTAAAAGAATAAAATCTAAGCCAGAGGAAACAGAGGATGAATAAGTAGAATATATAATGCTTTAAGAAAAAAAAATTAAGAGTAAAATTTTAATACAAAATTAAAGAAAACATATTAGAAAGTAAATAACAACTCTAGAAGACAGGAAATGAAGACCCAACATACATGTAATAAGAGACACTGAAGAAGAAAACTAAATCAAGGGAACAGAACAAATAAGAATAGTTACCCAAAGAAGAGGAGGAGGAGGAAGAGGAGAAGAAGAAGAAGAGAAGAAGAAATACTTTCCTATACTAAATAATAATAATATAATTGATATAATGTGTTGAATTGGCCTAGTGCAATCCTAGGAGAACTCAATAAGAGAGACAAATATTGAAGTATATTCTAATAAAATTATTAGACTTTAAAAAAAGAAAATCCTTTGGGCACCCACCAAAAGAATAAATTACTTATATGCAAAAAAATTAAACCATACTTTCCACAAAATTTTGACAACAGTGCCCTATGCTCAAAGAAAAATGGAATAATATTCTAAAATGCTCAAGAAAAGCAAATATGGGCCAAGGGTTTTATATCCAGTCAAAATGACTTTCAAGTATTAAAGACCATAGACAGACTGTCTAAATTTTAAGAACCCAGACAATACTCTTTCCTTGAGTCCTTTCTTAAGAAACTGGAGAATGTGTTTCAGACAACCACAGTGTAAGAACGACATTGACATAAAATATGATGGTAAGCTTTAAATGAATTAACACTGATGGAAAATAGAAGGGAAAGAATAAAGAATGTAATAACTGTATGGTCTGACAATACAGAAATAATAGTACAACTAAAAAAATGGGATGAGTCCTTACAAAAACAATTTTTAAGTGTTTTTATAATTGTATTGCTGAAGATACTGGTATTATTAATCTCACATTGTTTTATATGTACTTGAGAGAGTAAATCAAATGAGTAATTATGTGAAATTCTAATTCATCCTCTCCATTGTTCATCAATCTGGATTTGTAGTTTGTGTAAAAGGAGAAACAAATTTCATATTGAAAAAATTAAATTAAGACCCTATAGTCTTACATTTAGAAGCCCTGATGTCTTTTAGTAGGAAACACTATTTCTGAGTCAAAATTGCTGTTAGGTTGGACGTTCTTTCCAGTCCCTTTAGTGTTCAGGGCTGGAACATGTGCTTCTTCCTGGTTATACTATATAACACCCCTGGATCTTAAGTGCAAATCTGGGAAGAATCAAGGAAAGACAAGAGTCCTGAATGGGCTGAGAAAATCAACCTGGAATTCAATTTTCTGCTTTCTGTGCAATGAGAGTTAGAGGTAAAACTCAGTTCAGAGATAGAAAAATAAGTCTTTTATCACACCTGCTTTTGTGATTGTGAGTTTTTTCTGTCATATTTCTGTTACTTCTATGAAAAATAAGGCAAGGTCATCAGCTGAGGATGGGGAGGGGAAGGGAGGATGGGATGCTTAGGCAGAGGGGAGATTTTAAATAGTCAAACAGAGGAGAACACTAAGCTTTCTAGGGAAACTTAGGGTTACTGAGCAGTACTGAGTGCCTTTGGAGTTCCATGGCTATAAGTAAAGTGTCAGTAGTCAACCTGGTAGAGAGAATATTTTCAACAACTTGCAGGTGAGAAGGCTGACCTAGGTTGCAGGTTAGCCAGTGAAGCACTGTACAAAGAGAAGGAGAGAGAGGCAAGTTTGATTACAATTGACAATTTTGATACATCATGTTTTAGCATATTAGAATTGAAAAATGCAATATAATGTTTCAAAATAAATATAAGATATGGATAAAATATTTCCTCATGGATGTTATTCCTTCTAAATAACCACTGGATACATTTTGGAAATATCTTGTACAAAAATAGAAAATATTTTTTTACCTCTAATTTGTGACTTAAAAACAATAGATTTTAATATTATGTACGAATTTTCAAAGTGTATTAAAGATTCTGCTTTGTAGTTTATTATGTTTATTAGCTCTAAACATTTATTGTTTGGTTCTTAATGGATTTGGTTTATTCTTAGGAAACCATGTGACTGAACATCTATTTCTCACATAAGGAAAATAAAATATAAGAATAACTACACAATATATATTGCTATGTACTTAATGTTTGTGAACTCCTCAAATCTACATGTTGAAGCCCTTATCCCCAAAGTGGTGGTATTTGGAGGCTGGGCCTGTGGGAAGTAGTTATGTTTAGATAAGGATACGAGGGTGAAGCCCCTATGATGAGATTGGTGCCCTTATGAGGGAATGAGAAGGCCAGAACTCTCTGTCTTCACCACATGAGGACATAGCGAGCCAGGAAGAGGGCCTTCACCAGGAGCTCAACCGCACTCGCACCCTGACCTTGGACTTCCAGCCTCCAGCACTGCGACAAGCAAGTGTGTGTTGTTTAAAGCACCCAATATATGCAGTATTTGTTACAGCAGCCCAAGCTACCTAAGAGAACTTTATAAAGCATTTTGAAATCAGGAGTATAATTTAGTTTGCAAATGTATGTAAAGCTCTCAATTTTGGAATCTGCTATGTTTACATCTTGCTTGTCAAAAAACATTGAATGCTTATAGGATGTTAAAAATTGTGATTGTCCTTTTTTAAAGGAAAAGACTTATAAAATATATTCAGAGCATCACATAGTTTAATTATTTACCTTTCCACAAACAGATGAAAGAAAAATGGTATTCTTCACGAGGCTAACTCATACTTATTGTACGTTGTGTCCTGCGAGAACCCTTTCCTGTACCCTGTGTTTGGGTTAGATGCTCTCTGTCAGGCATTCCTAGCATCATGAATTGACCTCTTACTGAGGGGTGTTAGATCTGCCTGTTTCCCTGTCTCTCTTCCTACTGAACAGTAAACTCTTTGAGGATGGCGTCATGCCTCCTTGCTCACCAACATCTCTCCAGCATCTATCCCAGTCCTGTTCAAGACAAAAACTCTGTGTCGATTTGTTCAATGAATAAATAAATCATCTCTAGAAGAACCAGCAGCCAATGTGGTAATTGTAAAATATACTTTAACAAATGCAAAGGGGTTCCCACCTTTCTACTTTTTGAAATCAAAACAAACCGACAAAAAGAGTAGAAGGCCAGAGTTTTAAAAATTGCCCATGTGTTAAAAATGTTGGAAACATTAAAACAATTTTTGAACACTAAAGCAAAACAATGAATTTTGCCAAGAAGGAAACAAGAATGTGACATTAAAATTAGCACAGGCATTCCAGAATTTGAAAAGACAAACATCGGAGGAATTTTTGAGAAGGATAATAAAAGGTTTTGTTAATACAGAACTGAATAAGTACATGCACAGTTCACACAGAGACTTTCTCCGGATCATTTCGCTATATGCAAACCAACCACTTAGCCCATTTTGGCACTTCAGTTTGTTGTCGTCTTTGTCCAAAATCATGTGCTCGGAGGAAAACTATGAATTTTTTTAAACATTAACAGATGCTGGATTTAAAGAGTGATCAACTTCTAAACTGCTGATTACCATGGAAAAACTAAATACATATTCTCTGTTCTGTATCAACCTCGAAGCTATTATAGTATGATGACATTTCTTATGTTTGAGAAAATGTAAAATATATGCTATAAGAAACAAGGGTTTAAAGGCTGTTTGTTTCTCCTTTATATTTGGCCTTGGTTGACATCAGCCCATTTTTGCTAAAACGTGCCCAGCACGACGATAATAGCTGTTACTGAGGGCTTCCTACGTGCCAGGCACCATTCTAAAGCCTTCGTATGCATTAGCTCGTTTAAGCCCCATAATAAGCCCACGAGTGGTATTATTCCGCATTTACGGATGAGGAGCCTGAATCAGGGAGAAGAATTTCCTTAAGGACACAGGCTAGAAGGTGGGACGTGTGGGCTTGGAACCAAAGCTGTCTAGCCTTAGAACCTGAGCTTCCTTAGTAGCAAGCAAAAGCCAATTTCGTTCAACATAGCAGAAGAGAAGTTTATTCAGAGGAGAGCGGGCAGCCCACAGAACTCTGGGGAATGCTGTGAAGTAGACGCAAGGCCCGAGAGCCAGGAACAATCCCCGAAACCGCAGTGCAGAGCTGTCCGGTGAGAAAACTGCTGCCACCACCGGCCGCCGGGTGTGCCACAGGCTAGGCGTAATACACCTTTTTTAACTTTTGACACGAGCAGACACCTGAAAGTCTCTCTGGCTCTTTTTGTAATATTTGTAAAAACCAAATTTACAATGTATCATATTCACCGAGGGCATTCCATTTTCCACTGACACACAAAGTTGTATTTATCAGTGTGTAATGAATACACTGGGTCACACAGCCATGGTGGAAATGGTTCGGTTGCTGAAATATTGTTTTTGAACCAAGGAGGTGAAAGCTGTGGCCTAAGGAGGGATGCAGCAGGACTATCAGATTCGGCTGTGTTTTTAAAGCCTTGTTATGTTTTTTCCATCATGTTTGGAGACTAGTGTGTGAACCAGAGTTACAGGGCTAGGTAACAAAGGCTGCTTCTAAGGGACAGGAACCCCTAGGGCCAAGGCTGTCATCAAAGATAAGGTGCAGAGAGTTAATCTTTCTTTCCTATGAAATATTTAGGCCTGGTACCCATACCAAGTAGGAGCTTGAAAGCTAACTGTATGCATCACCTCTCAACTCCACATTCAGTGACAACATGTTTGTGGCTTGAAATAGGCCATGGAGGAGTGTTTACACCATGGAAATTGGCAAATGCCTCCAGAACACCAATTTTTAAACAGTTGCCTGTTAGGTGGGTGTGCTCTCTACCTAGAATTGTTAGCATGGAAATGGAGGGGCTCCGCACACAGTGTTTCCATTGTGTAAAACCTAACACTGTACCCCCAAACAGTACATCTACTGTGCTTATTCACTTAACATTTGAAAAGTCATGGAAGAAGATGAATATCAAGCTCCTTAGAATTTGTTAAATGAATAACTAGAGTAGTGTCCCCATAAATACACTTTAACAGTACAAGTAATTAGATTTCATGAACAATACACAATAAGCTCACAGTATCTTAAGGACAAAAAAATCTCTTTAAAAATGTTCATGTGGGGGGTTGGAAAACAGGAAAGAGACAAAAATGGAAGAAATAAATATTCTCAGAAAGCAGTAAAAACCAGAGAGCCAAAATAGGAGTAAATCAACCAAGATGTCACTGATTACTCTAAGAAAATAACAAATCACAACCAGCCCATAGCATGCAAGCCTCTGTCCCTTTTTACAACCTGCGTAAACTCTCCCTGAGCTGCTCCTAATGGGTAGGGTCCATTCAATCACACCCTTAGCACAGACTGCAGATGAACAGATGAGGTGGCAAGGAATATCAGGGAGAACCACAGACTTCGATGGAGGTAAAGATGTCAAATCTCTACTTTGTTGCCAAAAGTGACACCCAAGACCAAGCAGAAAAGTGGAGTTTCAATTTCCGATCCCTTCTGGTCTCTCCCCTGATCACTCACAGGTTTCCTAGCCCTGGTGAAAGTTACTGACCATCTGTGTCCCATCTGTAAGATGTTATGGCAATGTTCAATGTGTCATTTGTGTCATAAGGCTTGAGCACCCGCCATAGCAAACCAAGCAGACACAAGGGCAGTCATTACCCAGAAGTCACATTAAAAATGCGATCTTACCTGAGGATTTCCAGGCATATTTGTACATATGAGAGAAATACCATTGCTCCAAACACAAAGGTCAACAATATAGTGGCTTTTTATTGCAGGACTTTAGGATTGCAAGGCTGATACCATCTGTGTTTGACAGAGAGAATCTTATGCAATAATTATGTCCATTTCTGAGGGAATGTTATGTCATCATGTTAGTCTGCTGGGGCTGCTCTAACCAAACACCTTAGACTGGGGGGCTTAAACAACAGCACTTTATTTTCTCACAATTCTGGAGGCAAGAAGTTCAACATCAATCTTCCAGCTGATTTGTTTTTTTTGTTGTTGTTGTTGTTGAGACAATTCCCCTGGTTTACAGATAGGTGCTTTCTTACTATGTCCTCAAGCATGGAGAGACAGAGAGAGAGAGAGAGAGAGAGAGAGAGAGAGAGAGAGCGCTGTGGTGTGTATTACAAGGAAACTAATCCTATCAGACCAAGGGCCAACCCTTATGACTTAATTCAGCCTTAATTACTTTCTTAGAGATCCATCTCCAAACACAACCACACTGGGAAATCAGGATTTAATACAAGAACCTTGGAGAGACACATTTAATCCTTGAGAATTAGTGACATTGAGCACCTTTTCATACGACTATGGGCCATCTGTATGTCCTCTTCAGAGAAGTGTCTATTCAGGTCCTTTGCCCATTAAGTTCTTTATAAATTTTAGATATTAACCCCTTATTAGATGTATTGACTCCCATTCTGTGAGTTGTCTTTTTATTTTGTTGATTGTTTCCTTTGCTGTGCAAAAAATTTTGTTTGAGGTAGTCCCATTTGTTTATTTTTTTCTTTTGCTTCCCTTGACTAAGGAGACATATCAGAAAAAAATATTTTATGAGCAACATCTGAGATTGTACTGCCTGTTTTTCTCTAGAATTTGTATGGTTTGGGGTCTAACAATCAAGTTTTTAATCCATTTTGAGTTTATTCTTGTGTGTGGCACAATAAGGTGGTTCAGTTTTTATTTTTCTGCACATATCTGTCCAATTTTCCCAACACCATTTATTAAAACCACAATGGGATATCACCTTCCACCTGTCAGAATGGCTGTCATTAATAAATCAACAAACAACAAGTGCTGGTGAGGATGTGGAGAAAGGGGAACCCTTTTTTGCATTGTTGGTGGGAATGCAGATTGGCGCAGCCACTGTGGAAAGCAGTATGGACATACCTCAAAAAGTTAAAAATGGAACTGCCTTTTGACCCAGTGATTCCACTTCTGGGAATTTTTCTGAAGGAACCTGAGACACTAATCTGAAAGAACGTAAGCACCCCATGTTCATTGCAGCATTATTTACAATTGCCAGAATCTGGAAGCAGCCCAAGCACCCATCAGCAGATGAGTGGATAAAACAACTGTGGGACATTTACACAATGGAATTCTACATGACTGTAAAAAAGAAAATTTTTCCCTTTGAGGTAGCATAAATGCACCTTGAGAACATTATGCTAAGTGAAATAAGCCAGTCAGAGAAAGACAAATACCACATGATTTCACTGATATGTGAAATCTAATAAACAAACTGAACTAACAAGCAAAAGGGGTCAGACAGATAGAGAGCAGGCTGACAGCTAGGGGTGGGGGCTGTTAAGGGGTGAAGGGATTGAGCAAAAAGGAAAAAGAACTCATGGACATGGACAACAGTGTGGTGATTGGGTAGGTGATGGTCAAAGATGATAGAAAGGAGATAAATGGTAATGGAAAAAATATAATTAAAAATGAACAAGCAAACACTAACGTTTAACCCTTCATAGACACTGTCCACACCCATCTGGGATGAGTGTCGCACATGAAGTGGAGTTAAGCGCTGAGCACGGCCCCTCTCATTGTTGAAAATGAGCCCTATTCTAGCTTTTCAGCTGAGTTTTCCCTTGGAATGAGAGAAGAGACTGAAGACAGAGATTTCCCTGTCATTTCTCGGGTAGTCAGAACTGAGGAAAATGGGGACAGACAGTATAAATAAAGGGGTAAGGTCCAAAAGTGGAGCCAGGACAAACCCTATGAAACCATTCTGGTCTGCTCCCTCATTGTTGGGGCGCTGCCCACCTCATTCCTCCACCTCCCCACCCACCCCTGCAAAAGGGACTTTTCCCTCAGCCCAGAGAGAGTTCCTTCAGGGCCACATGGCTAGTGAGTGAAAAGGAAGCCGACCCTGCTGCCAACGTCGGGAAGCCTCTGCCTGAGTTCTAGAAGGTCTGACTACAGAACACAAAGGGGAACTTATCGTGGAGTGTGATGGTACCCCAGGCAATGTGACTGAGGAAGAGCTCAAAGACTTTATAAATGATCCCTAATTTTAAAAATTAGAGGTACATTTTTAATTTTTTCTTTAAAAATGAATTTTAGCCAGGGCTGGTATAACTCAGTGGATTGAACACAGGCTACAAACCAGAGGGTTGCCAGTTCAATTCCTTGTCAGGGCACATGCCTGGGTTGGGGGCCAGGTCCCCAGTATGGGTCACGCAAGAGGCAAACACACATTGATATTTTTCTCCCTCTCTGCCTCCTTCTCTTCCCCTCTCTCTAAATATGAATACATAAAATCTTTAAAAAAAAAAACAAATTTTAATTCTTTAATTAAAAATGAATTTAATCCCCCTTTGAGAGAAATCCTAACTCTGCAACCCCAGTGATAAGTCCTTAGCCAAGGCCTTGGAGTTGCTATGGAAATATGCCCAGTGCCTGCCCACCGAGGTACCTGGGTGTTGCTCTGGGTATTTCTTTCCTTCGGGAGAAAAAAACCCTGAAACCACCTCAGTCGTGCTTCACCAACTCTTTAATTTTCTTGGGAAGTCTGATTGTTTCTTGCTGTTGTTTACTAGCACATGGGCTTTGCCCACTGTCTAATTATGACGTCCGTCACTACAGAGAGCGAGCCTGTGCTGGCTATCTGAATGAAAGGCAGTGTTTTATATTGACATTTTAATCAGTGGAACTTACTGTCGTAAAACCTCTGTGAGACAGTAATGATTTGCGAAACCTCATATTACAGCTTTTGTAGAGCCTGGCATCTGTGTATAATTGACCAATTTATTAGATGCCTGTGGTTCATCGATTTTCTACAAAGAAAAAAATTGGATTGCAGTTTCTAGCTGCTGTTTTCTTCAAATTGATCATGTTGGCTCCCATAAATGTTCCCTTTGTACTCATGCTTGTACTTTTGCACAAAGAAACTACATTATATATACAGTGTGGTGTCTCTGGCCTTGGAATTAGAGTCAGAGTTTTGTTTTCTGTTTTTCCCTGCAGAATCTCTTTATCGTTGTTGTTGTTGTTCTTGTTGTTGCAAAGTATTTTGAGGGCAGTTTTATTCCAAGGAATTTTTCTTACAAAGGGCTGCTTATTATCTGAGTATACATCTCTTCAGTCTAGCATGATCCTTATAAAGGGACATTTTCTGAAAGCTACTTTGCTTGACTCACAGTAACGCTGAACAAATAGATATTCATTGACAATTAATCTCAGGACCATTGCCAAGGCAAGGATGACTTCCAGAAAAATTTTATTTATGCCATTGCTGATAATAAGATACTTCTGGCCTGAAGAGGAGTTTCGTTAAAAGAAGTCACAGTACGGAAACCCAAGGTGACAAAATGATGAAAAGTGAACAGTTGTCCCTGCTCTTGTACATGAGGTCTAAGGCAATCTGCGGGGTGAAGCCAGCCCATGTCTATCATATGTGAGCTTAGGATTATCGACTCTTTTTTTTGGCATGTGGAACACACTAAAAGTAAACAGAAGTAAGGAGAAAATACAAGCAGAGGGAACACTTCATAATTCTATGGAGCCAGCATAACCCTAACACCAAAACCAGATAATGACATTGCAAGAAAAAATTGTAGACCAATATTTCTCATGAACAGTATGGAAAAATCTTCAAAATCAAATAGTGAACTGAATCTCTGTCCCAATCTCCATAGAATACTTAAAGAGTGTAGACGGCCCCGGAGCCAGAGAATGCTGGATTCCAATATATTAGGAGGTGATCCGAGGCGAGTACCGACCTCTCTGTCAATAGGCTGTAAACTACCGGTCTTCCACAGAGAGCTACTTCTGTCCCCTGCTCAAGGTCTGGGTCTCCAAATTCCAGCCACGGCTCACCAAGCTAATGTTGCTTATTTCGAAACTTCCTGTGTACCATTATCGCTTCTCTGGACCTGCAGGGTCAGGATGACAACTATTTCAACTTAATGGAAAAAAAGGTAGCATTCTCTATGTAATAGCAATGTGCAGTTTGAATCAAAATGAAAATGAAACTTTATTTAAAAGAATAAAAAGCGTAGGTGGTTGTCTGTCGGCAGTCGTTGGGGGGTCCCTGTAGATGATGCGTGTTGAACGGGTTCCTGCTCTCTCAGACTCTGGCTCTGGCACCACACAGCAGGGAGGCAGACAGTAGAGGAATTTTGTTTCTGCTTTTTCATAGCCTAGTGGCTGGACAGACTTTTATGGTCAGCAGCAGTAAAAATGGGGCAATTATATATTTGAAACCCAGAAATTGGATCACCAAAACAGTTCAGGGGAAAAAAATACAGAGAGAAAAAAAAGGTTGAAGTAAAACTCACCCAATGACTGAAAGATTTTACAAACGTAGAGGTTTGGGAGAAGGACAAGCTTTTGGTCAAAAACAGAAAGGGAATTAAAAAATGAATAAGGCATGTAGAGGAGAGCATTATGCAGAAATCAAGTTTCCGAGGCTTCAGGAAATGAATGGGACATATTTTAGGAGATCCAGAAATTTCACAATTGTTCTTTGGAATCAGTACAAGATTAAATTGGAGATGTATAGAGAAGGGGATATCTAAGACAGTGTGACTGATTTCTCTGTATTTAAAATACCCATTTGCTTTGCTAAGGAAAGAAAACACAAGTACTTCTTGAAAGTACTAAAAACCATCCTATACTTGCCAGCATCCCATTAACTAAAATCATAAGAGGAAGACACCAGAGATCAGCATACCTATCTATTTATTTATACCTTTATAAATAAATTTTGAGGAAATACCATTTATTTATGTAACTATCATACCACTGGGGTTTATAAGCAGAAAGTCAGCAAAGCTATTATTTTAATTATCAGTAATAATGATAGTAATTGCTGTTTTTAAATGAAGAGTTAGGTTAACAGAGTAAAAGGGCTGACCTAGATTCTCCAAAAGATTGAGAGTCACCGTATCTATTCATATTAGAAGAATTTTTAACACTTAAGTAATTTATGTAGAGGAGAAACTTCCGGTTTAATAGTCATTTCATCAGCCTAATCCCCAAATTCTCCCTGCGTAGTGGTTCAGGGGATAGGCCCCGATATCAGCCTTCCTGGACTCAAATTCCAGCTCTGTCCCTTATTTGCTGGGTGACCTCAGGCAAATTTCTTATTCTCTGTCCTCTTTCTTCATCCATAGCCCACAGGACCTACACTGGAAGGTTGTAGTGAAGATTAAAAGAGTTGAAATAGGAACTCCCTTAAAACAGTGAAGCAGGTCACGGATGAGCAGTGTATCACGGATTTAACAACTTAAGAAGCAACATAGTCTCTACACACCCTTTCCACGCAGAGTCCATGGGACGTGCGGCAGCAGGTCCAGGCATTCTGCTGAGCCCTGGCAGGGTATGTAGACTTTAACTGGGCAGGAGAATGCCAGGAAGTGCTGCAGAAGAAGTGAAGAGGACCCCAAAGCAGGGCTGAGAGGTGAACCCTCTCAAGCTGGCCTGATTCTAAATGCAGGTGGACCTCAGAGGGGCTGCATACTGTGGGAGCCCAGATGGGGTGGAGCTAACAGGGCAGGCAACCACAGGGCCTTGTGAATGCCGAGAACACACTGGGAGGCACTCCGCTGCAGCCATGGGGTAGCGGACGCAGCACGGACAGAGCTCTGGGCCTCATGGCTGAGAGGGTTTAGCTGCGCACCCATCAGAGGTCAACGGGGACAGCGAGGGATGGCTCCTGGACCAGAGGATCCTCACTTAAATGCACAATTTTCAGGAACACCCAGATGTTACCAGGAGAAGGGAAGGGAAGATGTGCGAGAATTTCTGAGAGCTTGAACATTTGCACCTAGAGGGACTGGGTTAAGTTTTAAATTGGCATCAAGTTCTTAAATAGCAAAGTGAAGTTTTTTTTCCAATTATCAGAAGAAATAGAGGCTTCAAGAAAAGTTGAGGATGAGTTATAAAAAAAAAAAAAAATCAAGAGCCCTGGTTGGTGTGACTCAGTGTATTGAGTATAATAAGCCTTGGAACTGAATGGTCACCGGTTCAATTCCCCGGCACATGCCTGGGCTGCGGGCCAGGCCTCCAATTGGTGGTGTGGGAGAGGCAACTGACCGATGTTTCTCTCCCTCTCTTCCCCTCACTCTAAAAATAAATAAATAAATAAAAACTTTTTTTTAAAAAATCAAGAAAAAAATGGCCATGGTAGCACTTCTCTGAGTGCCTGTTACCGTGAAGGTGACCGTCACTTCACTCTCCACAGGGCTCCGAGTTGGGTGAATGGCAAGGACACCCTGGTCGTGACCTACTCAATTTTAAATGCTTTGTCTACAATTTCCCAAAGTTGTACACAGGGTTGCACCCCTGAACAGCAAACAACTCTCCATATCAAAATGGAGCTGAGCCATCAAGAGGTGCGCTGCCCCCAGAGGTGAGCTCCCGGAGGCGAGAGACCTGATGGCAGCCAGGACCTGGAGCGTCTGCTGGGAGAAGCTGGAAAAGAGCTCCGTCTGTTCGTGGTCCTGGGTCAGGTGGACAGACTGGAATAAACAGTTCGAGCTAAGAATTCTATGGGTAATTTATTTTGCTTTTTCCCCCGAAGATGCAAAGACTTACTCATGAGATGAGTAAGACAGACAGATGCTTATGGCAATAACCAGAGCTGCTGAAAGACAAACCTGGGCCAGTCACAGGCCAATCAGGTGAGCAACTCACCTGTCCCTCCCATCTCTGCCCAGGGACTGACATCAGGCAAGGAGACAGCCCACACAATTAGGAGAACCAGAGGGGTGTGGGGGTGATAGGCTTGAGAAGAAGATGGATGTCCTGAGATAGAAAGTTTTAACTGGCCAGTGACTAAAGTAAAAGGTACTCGTCTTTCACTAGGTCATGTGTTGCTCCTGAGTGTGGGGACTGAGTGAAAAAAGTGAAAGGATTAAGCAAAAAAAAAAATCTCAGAGACCAAAAAATCTTTGGTCGTTACCAGAGGGAAAGAGAAATGAGGGAGGGGAGGCGGAAGAGGGTAAAGGGGGGATAAATGGTGATGGAAGGAGACGTGACTTGGGGTGGTGAACACACAGTACAACATACAGGTGATGTATTACAGAATTGTACACCTGAAACCTACATAATTTTACTAACAATGTCACCCTGATAAAGTCAATAAAAAAATTAGTCATCACCCCTTCAGGAAGCCACAGTCTTGGAAAGGCCCTAGAATCTGCACTTGGTGGGTCTAACAGGATATTGGGTCTACATGCCCACCTGCGGAGGAATAGTCAGTGTTGCCGGAATTGAGGCCAGAAATTAAAAACCGGTGCTGGAAAGTCCCCTTTGAAAGGGAGGAGGGGAAGGGGTGGGGACGCAAGCAATCTTTGTCAACAGCTTGAGGTTAGGTTAAATCAAAACATCTTCGTTTTTAATAATTGCCAAGAACTTTTTTCAATTTCATTTTATACCCTTCATTCATCATCTGAAGTCATTACATTTATTTTGCATTTTTATGTTTCTTATTTAATTACAAACACATCATAAGTGATAATTATTATGATGTATTACAGTTGGCTCTTCCCCTTTATTTTTTTAATCCTTTCCAAGAAGAAATACGGACTTTGGGATTTTTCTTTTTCAGGCGAGTTTATGTTTCAAAATCAAGTGGAAGTTTCCTGAAGACAACCTTTCTTTGTGGCTCTTATTTTTGAAAATAAAAAATAAATTAAGAGATTTTGAAAGTGAAGAGAAAGACAAGTATCCAGTTTAGGAGTAAGGGAGAAGATAAAAGACAAGAGAAAATAAGATTTTAATTTAGTGACTAAGGGAGGGTACGGAACCTCAGAAGAACATGAGTGAGGGTACACCTCTTGTACCCGGGTCCTGGGCACGGAGTCCCCCAGCCTAGGGTGGCACTAGAACTGTGGAGCAGTTTCCAAAGCCTATGAAGCATAGACAACTGCAGTATCAGGAGTGGTCGGGAAGGGCCACAGAGCACTAGAGTTCCCAAATGTCCTTTGTTGTAAGCCCTCAGGAGCCCTCAGAAGAACCTGGCTGTCAGTGTGGGGAGACAGTGGGTAACAGAGAATTGAGTCCCAGTACTGACTGCTATCAACTTTCCTTTCATAGTGCGATTGAATTTAATTTTTGGAAAAATAAAGTTAATGATGTATTTCATTCCATAATACTCAGTATGGGAGGGTAGGCATCGATCACACAATGAGGAAATTCACCTGGGATGGTACAAATAATGGAAGTGCATAAAAACAATCCCAAATCTATTAACATTTTAAATTCAGCTCTTTGAATTAGTGTTGGAGACAATGGTTGAAATTATGAATTCAAGTTTTAATTCTTATTCATTCTATCCTCCTAATGGATGTTCTAATGAGCCATATGTTTAGGAAGAAAGAAAACAAGGGTGGAGCCTAACTGGCAACAAGACAAGATAATTGGCCGGTTGGCAAGCCAACATCTAAATTACTGGAAGCTGATATTAAGATGTCCTAACGCTAGCACCACTTGTATTCTAATAAATACTAGTGACAGTTTAGCTATAGCTCTGCCTCTGAATGGATTGTTTTCAATCTCTGTTTTCTGAATTAAGGATCCTTTTTCAATGATGTTATTTTCAGTACTGTTGACTCAAGGCCCTTTATAATATTAACTTTTCTCTAATATGCAGTGCAGAGTTTCTGTCTAGATGCAAAGGCAGCATGGCTTGTCATCAAGGACTCAAACCATTCATGTTCAGCAGAAACAAAAATTGAATTTTTTATCATAGCCTTTTAGGAAAGGAGCTATAGACATATAAGTCCCATGTCACTTTAGCAGCCAAAAAGGAAAAAAAATAAATTGACTAAGAAACAGTCCACCCATACCCAAATGAAAGACTTCCACTTCCCTGTTTGTTTGTTAAATATCTAAATATAATTCTTTCCTTTTTTAAAAGAGGTAGTCGCTCAGTTTCAATAGGATTGTCCCAAGTTAGAAATTATCCAAACTGAGGATTAATTCTTAACATTGGTCACTTTCGTTATGCTTCCTTGTCAACTAAGGTTATTGTGCATAAAATAACAATGATAAAATTTAGTGGAAGGTTTAGTTCTTGAGAAAGATGCAGTGGTCTTGGTAACCGGATGTATTTGTAATAAATCATTTTTGAGAGATATTTTTAAAAATAATTACCTGTTATTAAGTTATGTGCAAGGAGATAACACCGTAATGCAGCCATAAGTAACTTAAAATATCTGATTTAAGCAGAGGAACAGTTCATCCACATTTGCAGTAATATCCGTGGTGTATAAGAAGGTAAGAGGAGCATTAGTGTGGAGCATTAAGCATTCGCTTAATCAATATTTCTATGTGTATGGCAACACAGACTGTTTAGTTAGAAGCATCTTCTGAGGAGGAGGACTTTCTGGCTGAGGAAACTGACCTCAACCAGGGTCATTCTTCAGAGCGGGGCGTTTACTAAATCTCCTTTAAGTCCAGGACTGTGTCCGCAGGGCTGGAAGGTTTTCTTCAACGACGGTCATGAGGGGACAAACCTTGGGTGTGAAACAAGGTGAAAAGTGAGTCAACTTGCTGCATTCCAGACTCTGTGGGTCCTTAGCAGAGTTTGTTTGTTTGTTTTATTGAAGTTGAAGATGAGGAAGCAATCTAGCTTTGCTAACCCCGTTTAGCCTTTGCCTTGTCAGCATAAAGCACAGAAAGTCCTCATTATCCGAGAATAATTGGTACCAGAGAAGAGCCACTTAGAAAAAAAGAGAATCTGAACAAAACAGGAACCAACATTTAATAGTAAATAGAAAACTAAAAAGTTTGATTAGCATCCTCCCTTGAAAAATGAAGCTAAAATTATGACAATTAGTTTTATATTACATTTTAAAAATTAGGCTATAATTACATCTGTGTGATAATTCTTAGGATTAAGGAGGAAATTAAGTATTGAGTGCTTTGGGTGGAGGGTGGCTACAATTTTTCCAACAAAGTTACTTGATAGCACAATGTGACATTTTTCACATTGACTATGGCAAACTAAAATAGAGTCATTATTCTCTGCCAATATATTCAAGGATTTCCTCCTATTTCATGAGACCTTTTCTTAATCCTTTTATATTCAGGTCACTGCTTTTCAAAATATCACCATCCTTGTCAAATTCCTCTTCTTCAGTTGTCAAGTCTTCACTGCTAGATCCTTATTTGCCAATGTTTTTGTGCGTGAGTGGAGTGGTTCTTTAGCATTCTTTCTTTTTACATTTTTGATGGAATTTATTGGGGTGACATTGGTTAATACAGACTTCAGGGGTACAATTCTATATGGCATTATCTGTATATTGTATTGTGTGTTCACTACTCCATGTCAAGTTTCTTTCCATCACCATTCATCCCTTCTTCATGCTCTCCTACCTCCCCAAGCACTCTTTTCAATTACCTCCTCAAATTCTACATAATTGGCCAGATTAACCATTTTTCTTTTGAGTTCATCTGCCTTATATTGTAGAATGTTAATAAAATCAAACCATCAGTAACATTGAGATAACTAATGATATTGAAACATGTCTGAAACTGAGTAGGAACTCTTTTATAAATGTGGTCAGCTTATTGTCTAAGAATTTCAGGTTGTGACATCTTTTTTTTTTTGCAATCTCAGAACATTAGGGATTCAATAATAAATGTTTAGATAATAAGAATACCTCTGCACAACATAAAAGTTGAGAGAAGTGTAGATGGAGGGGAAAGGACCCAGAGCCATTGTTTCCAAAAACAAAACATCTTTGCCCCTCTATTAAAAAGTAATTGAAAAACCTTCATCTTTTCTATTTTTCACATTTTTGCCAAAGTCAGTCAATATGAAGGAAAGGAATCTTTTTTCTACATTGCCATAGAAAGAGGTAGTCTGTACAATGAAAAAAAAAAAACACTGAATTTTCTTTGAAAGACATGCCAGTTTTATTTTGTTTTAGCATACTCTACTGACGGTCCCAATGTGGCTATTTTATTCTAAGTAGTATTGCCCCATAAATTTTAAGAGTACTGAAAGAAAGAGCCCATAATGAAAAATAGATGGCTGTGAACTTGTTTCAGGATGGCGGGATGTGAACCTTTCTCTTAGATATGTATCCGTAGAGAGGAAAGATGACTTCTGGTTTGGCGATGACTTTGGGAAGACACAGTCAGGGGTGTCCCACCTGCAGCCCACAGGCTGCATGCGACTCAGGATGGCTGTGAACAAGGCCCAACACAAAATCATAAATTTACTTAAAACATTATGAGATTTTTTTTGCGTGCATGATGATGTGTTGCAATGTATTTAGTGTGTGGCCCAAGACAACTCTTCTTCTTCCAGTGTGGCCCAGCAACACCAAAAGGTTGGACATCCTGGATCCTATAGACACCGCTTAATGTAGTGGTGAAGTCCACAGACGCTGCAGCCACTCTCTGGGTCTGGGTCTGGGTCTGGGTTCCAGATCTGCCTTTATAGTTGTGTGACCTTTTTTTTTAATATGTGCATATTTTATTTTTTTAATTTTTAAAATATATTTTATTCATTATGCTATTACGGTTGTCCCATTCCCCCCTGCTTTATTCCCCTTTGCCCTACACACTCCCTATCACCCATATTCACTCCCCATTAGTTCATGTCCATGGGTCATACATATAAGTTCTTTGGCTTCTACATTTCCTATACTATTCTTAACCTCCCCCTGTCTATTTTCTACCTAACATTTATGCTACTTATTCCCTGTGCCTTTTCCCACTGTCTCCCCCCGCCCCCCGTTTCCCTGCTGATAACCTTCCATGTGATCTCCATTTCTGTGATTCTGTTCCTGTTCTAGATATTTGCTTAGTTGGCTTTTGTTTAGGTTTGGTTGTTGATAGTTGTAAGTTGGTTGTCATCTTACTGTTCATAGTTTTGATCTTCTTTTTCTTAGAGAAGTCCCTTTAAATTTTCATATAAGGGCTTGGTGATGATGAACTCCTTTAACTTGACCTTATCTGGGAAGCACTTTATCTGCCCTTCCATTCTAAGTGATAGGTTTACTGGGTAGAGTAATCTTGGATGTAGGTCCTTGCCTTCCATGACTTGGAATACTTCTTTCCAGCCCCTTCTTGCCTGCAAGGTTTCTTTTGAGAAATCAGCTGACAGTCTTATGGAAACTCTTTATGGAAACAGTCTTATGGAAGGGAGAGGTAACTCTCTCCTTTCCTCTTGCTGCTTTTAACATTCTCTCCTTATGTTTAATCCTGGGTAATGTAATTATGATGTACTTTGATGTGTGCTTCTTTGGGTCCAACTTCTTTGGGACTCTGAGCTTCCTAGACTTCCTGGAAGTCTATTTTCTTTGCCAAATTGGGGAAATTCTCCTTCATTATATTTTCAAATATGTTTTCAATTTCTTGTTCTTCCTCTTCTCCTTCTGGCACCCCTATGATTCACAAGTTGGAACATTTAAAGTTGTCCCAGAGGTTCCTAAGCCTCTCATTTTTTTGAATTCTTATTTCTTCATTCTGTTCTGGTTGAATGTTTATTTCTTCCTTCTGGTCCAAACTGTTGATCTGAGTCCAAATTTCCTTCCCTTCACTGTTGGATCTCTGTACTTTTTCTTTTATTTCACTTTTCATAGCCCTCATTTTTTCCTCTACTTTGTAACCATAACTCAACTAATTCTGTGAGCATCCTGATTACCAGTGTTTTGAACTGTGCATCTGAGAGGCCTGCTCTCTCTCCATCACTAAGTTGTATTTTTTCTGGAGCTTTGATCTGTTCTTTCATTCAGGCCATTTTTTTGGTGGGGGGGTGGTCTGGGCATGCCCGTTACATAGTAAGGAGCGGAACCTTATGTATTCACCAGGGCGGGGCAACCCACATGTCTACGCTGTGGTGCTGTATGTGGAGGAAGGGCCAGAGAGGGAACAACGCCACTTATTCAGCTCTCTGCTGGCTTTCAGTCACTTCCTCCACTACCCACAAGCAAATTGGGCCCTTCCAGTGCTGATTCCTGGGTGAATGAGTTTGTGTACATTCTAGAACCCTGTGGGTCTTTCCAACAAACTCTCCTGTGAGACTGGGAGTTTCTCCAACTGCCTTAACCCTCATAGCTCTTTTCACTCAGAGGTTTGAGGCTTTATTTCTCTGTGCTGGAACTCTGGATTGTGTGGTCTGTCTTGCTCCCCAGTTGTTCCTCCCAGTTTATCTGCACTTGAATGTGGGACTGCCTGCTCCACCAGCCACTGCCTTGCCACAGTCCTCTCCACTCAACTGCCTGTCTCCACCCTTCCTACTGGTCTGGATGAGTGTTTTTTCTTTAACTCCTTGGTTGTTGGACTTCCATACAGTTCAATTTTCTGTCAGTTCTGGTTGTTTTTTGTTTTCAAATTTGTTTTTGCCCTTCTTTTGATTGTGCAAGGATGCAAAGTGTGTCTACCTATGCCTCCATCTTGGCTGGAAGTCTATAGCTGTGTGATCTTGAGAAAGTTACTTAACTCCAGTGTGCCTCACTTTCTTTTTTCTTTTTGGCTTAAAAATCAGAAATTTATATTCTCACAGTGCTAGAAGCTAGAAGTCCAAGATCAAGGTGCCAGCAGTGTTGGTTTCTTCTGAGACCTTTCTCTTTCTTTTATAAATGGCCATCTGCTCCCTCCATCTCTACACAGTCTTCCCTTTATGTGCCTGTGCTCTAACCTCCTTATAAGGACACAAGTCATATTGGATTAGCGTCCCCCAATGAGCTCATTTTAGCTTAATTACCTCTGTAAAAACCTTATCTCCAAATATAGTCATATGCTGAGATACAGGAGTTAGGATTTTAAACATATGAATTTTGAGAGGACATAGTTTATTATTCCATAACAAATGGGCACATAAATCTAGTTTTGAACTTGTTTTTCTTCAGAATTTTTAAGCCATTGTTCCACCACCTTCTAGTTACCAGTGTTGCTATTTTAAAATTGACAAAGCCATTCTGATTTCAGATCACTTATGTGTGATATGATCTATCTGGGAGATTTAAGATCTTCTCTTTGTCCCCAGTGATTTGAAATCTCACAATGATTTAAATCCATTCTCAACCATTTGACTAGGCTCTTTGATGGGCCTTTTCAACTCAAAAAGTTTTTTTTCTAGCTTGATAGAAACGTAATTGACACATAACATGGTATAAGTTTAAGGTGTACAACATGATGATTTGATACAAATACATATTTTGAAATGATTACCACATTAAAGTTATTTAACACGCCCTTACATAAATATCTTTTGTGTGTGGGAGTGTGTGTGGTACAAGCATTTAAGGTTTGCTCTTTTAGCAACTTTCAAGTGTACAATCTTGTGTGCTAAACTATAATCACCATGCTGTGCACTCGATCCTACAGTTGATTCATCTTGCACCTGGAAGTGTGTACCATTTGACCCACACCTGCCCATTTCCCCTACTTACCCCGCCCTTCAGCCCCTGACAACCAGCATTCTACTTTCTGTTTCTATGAGTTTGGCTTTCTTAGGTTCTGCATAAGCGAGCACATAGTGTTTATCTTCTCTATCTGACTTACTTTGCTTAGCATAAGCCCTCAACTTCCATCCATGTTGCCAAATATTGTGCCTCATTTTTTCCTCTACAAACAGGAATAGCAATAGTGACTATAAATTAGAGATATTATGAAGATTAAATGAATTAGTATTTGTAAAGCAACTAAAATTGTGATGGCACATAGCAAGCACACAAATAATTATTTTTAAAATAAGTCCTCAAATATATGTAGAACACAATGCAGTAATTGCTAAAGCAACCGCAGCCTCAAGGGCAACATTACGGAAGGGATTTCTCAGAAGGACTTTCAGCAGCTTCCTATTAACCTATACGAAATCCCTGGCAACGTACCCAATTAAACCAAGTACACAAGAAGTATTCGAATTTCACTTTAAATATTCGTAGAGCAGTGTATGTTTCTGTAGTAGAACAAATAAGCCCCTTTACAATCCATTTTGACAGTGGCCTGTCTTGCTCACTGAGGACAGCAGACAAATTGTGTATGAGGAGGGCAGGGCGCATGCTCCAGTTCTTCCCACGTATGTTTCAACCACAGAGCCACACAAGGGCAGCGGGTGGTGGCAGGACTCCTTTGCCTTATGCACACCTGGCAGCTGGCATCCAACTCAGTCACCCCACAAGGTCCGGTAACAACCGTTGAGAGAGCATCAGAAGCCAGGTTTCACGGCAGTGGACAGATAATGATTCATTGCCGTGAGGAATGATGCAAACGGCATTAAATAACAGGCATTAGCAACCTGTGGAAGACACAAGGTCTATGCTGTTTATGTCAGAAGAGCCACGGCGTTGTGAGTAACAACAGTCTCGCTCCTTTCTTCTGCTGGTATGAGTCAGGAAACTAGCCCAGAATGAAAATTTGACAAGAAAGGATGAAAAGATTGTTCCTGGATCTGCACAGGAACAGGTGGTGTCCAGACCCTATGAAGAACCTTCCTCCAATTGGATGGATTGGACCATAAACACATAGGTAAGTACTTCCCCTCTATGTATTATTCTAACGCTTTATTGACTATCTTTATTTGCGGTACCTAACATGGACACATGACTTGTGAAATGGATTTTTAATAAAGTTGTTTATATATACTGAGGCCCCATCAAAATATTTGCCCAGAACTTGCACACCTTGGGGACTGTGCTGGTTGAGAGTGCTGACTCTGGAGTTAAACTTCCGTTGTTCAAATCCTACCTCCCCCACTCACTAGCTGTGTGCTCCTGAGCAAGTTCCTTAAACTCTCTGTTCTTTAGTTTTCTTGTGTGCAATACAGGAATGATGCATGAAAGATTGCTGTAAAGATTAAATGAATTATTTTGTAAAGCCAGTACCTGGCTCATGACATGACCTCAATAAATACTATTATTTTTTTTATCAGCTCTGATTATTTCCTTAAAACAGATTTCTACAGGCAGAACTGCCAGTTCAAACGCTGAGTATTCATGAGGCTTTGATGGTATCGTGAAACAACTTTCCTGAAAGTTTGGTCACAACATTTTTAAAGCCAGTGATTTAATCACACCTTAAATTGGCCCATTTAGAGCAGCTAAAATAAGAATAAAAACAATTTTTAAAGAGAGAAGTAAGAGCCAAAGTTGAAAGAGAAAAGAGAGGATAGAAAAAGTAGGATAGTTTTTTAAAGAAAATATGAATGAAGATGAGAAATCATCTTTAGCATTTTAAATAGTTTGTAACTACTAGTTTGTGTCTACTGGCCCCTGTTGACTGGAGTCTGATATTTAAGGAGGGTTTTGACTGGGCTGCCCTCCCATCTCCCTCCACCCAACATGAAAAACCTTCTGAGGCTCAGATTCAGTTCAACAGGATCTACCACTGTCTCTCTAGTAATTAAGAAGAAAAAGTATTTGCTCAAAGCAACTCCAAGATTAAAATATTAGCCTGGTAACATTAAATTAAATTCTACATCCTCCAGCTCTAAGTAAAATTTCAGGGGAAAAATTTACTAAGGAGATTTATTTTTCATAATATGTGCTAGTTATAGAATTCGTTAAGACAATGAATTTACCCTTTTTGTTCACAAAAGATCTCTATGTTCTCCTGTAATGCAAGACCTAAGGGGGGCAGATCTTCACTGTTGCAAGAATCATAAAGATGAGTACATTTACAGGGTGTTAAATCACTGTCTGTAACAGTATAATCACTGTCTGTGACTTTACGTAATGCTTAAGCTTAATGCAATTAGTGCTAAGGGACAGCTGGGGTTTTTATATATTATTTTTATTTCCCAAAGAAAACCAGAACCAGAGCAAAGAACAATTCCTTTTATACTGTAGTTCTCATTCACAGGCTATTCCAAGTGCATATTTCTCAGTCCCATCTAAGACACACCATTAAGATGAATTCAAGGTATCTTAAGAAAATAGGGTATTTTCAGAGGGGATGCAACAATGACCATCAATCTCTTTCAGTCCCCTACCCTACCTCTGCCCAACCTGCAAACTGTGGTTGAACAAAACACTCTAAATTACGTAAATGGGCAAATCTATACTGCCAGGCTCTGCAATAGAACGTGTTCTGAGCTTGCAAACATAACTCAGTCCCTGCCAACTGCTCTCACTCCCTCTCATGTCCACTTTTTCTAGGTAGTACAGATGTCCCTGTCTTCCAGTTGTGTAGCTTCTGCGGTAATTCTTGTTCCAGTGAAGCAAGTGTCCACCTGCTAATGTGGGTGCCCAGCCCCACAGAGCCTCCCTGTGCAGATTCCCCATGTGCCCAGAGTCATGTTAGGAGAGCTTTCAGATTCTCTCCCATCTGTCCACACTGAGGTCTGGGTCAGTAAGTAGGTCTAGTATCACCCTTATTTCATTTCTGTAATTCTGAGCATTTCTGGTTTTACTTCTCCCTCTATTCTGTCTGGACCTCTGGCAGCTCTGCCTCAGGTGAGACCCCTCTTTCTTTGAAAAGAACAGACTCTACTTGGGACTTAGAGGTATATACTCATATATGTAAGGAGACTTCTAAGAAGTTACGGAGGCTGAAAATTCCCACCATCTGTTGCCTGCAAGCTGGAGAGCCAGGAAAGCCAGAGGTGTAACTCAATCTGAATCCAAAGGCCTGAAAACCAGGGAGCTGATGGTGGAGCTTCAGGCTGGATCTGAAGGCTTTGGGAGACTGGAGCACAGAGGGCAAGAAAAGACCGAGGTCCCGGCCCAAGCAGCCAGGCAGGAAAGACTGACTTCTTCCTTCCTCCACCTTTCTGTTCTATTCAGGCCCTCAGTGGATTCGATGATGCCCACCCACAATGGAGAAAGCAAACTGCTTTGCTGAATCTGCTATTTCAAATGCTAATTTCTTCCAGACACATCATAGAAACACCTGGAAATGACATTTAGCCAGATATCTGGGCATGACATGATCTGGTCCAGTTGACACGTGAAATTACCATCGCAGATGGGATGGTAGGTTCCCGCACAGTTCCGTGCAGGGAGCACCTCATGGTTTCTAGAAACACTGAGGTGTGAGGAAGACAGAAGGCACAACAGAGGCTTAGCCAACCCCTCAACTAAACCACAGCTCAATTAACTAAGTAAATTAGATTTGCTCTGTCACTCTTGTCTAAGTGAGCCTGTGTTGGTGGTTTCTGAGTGTGTCTGAATGACTCTTTACTCAACTTATATTTTGCTAAATTTTATACTAAAGTTAGAGGTTCGCTTTGACATAACTGCAAATTTGTTTTCTGAGCTATTCTAGGAAGCTTAATTATGGAGTCTAAAGGAATGAAACATCTCTCCACAACTTACCAAAGTCTACTTGTAATTCAAATTCTGAGAAATAATGTATACTTACCACACATACAACCCACCCACCCCCACCCGCCGACAACAGGTGTGCATTGTAAAATACAGAGTTATTCTATAGGGGACAACATTGACTACTCCTTTTCCCCTCTGGGTTCCATCCACTTTGCTGTATACGGAGGCGACAGAGGGGAGGACCCAGAATGCTGCATAGCCGGAGGGAGAGTGTGGTTTCCTTTCCTTCCCTTCTTCAGATGAATCTGGCTTAACCACACAACCGCCCCCACCCCCGCCCCCGCCCCCATGCAGCCACACACACACTGCAGCTGAGAAGTGAGAACCTCAGACAGGAGGGGCCCTTCCTGCTGCACTCACCACAGGCGAAGATGGAAGGGGGCGGAGATAGAGATGTGGACCTGCTTTCTTTATTTTTTAATTCAATTTATTTGGGGTGATATTGGATAATAAGATTAAATAGGTTTCAAGTGTACATGTCTACGATACATGATCTGTATATTGCATTGGGTGCCCACCACCCAAGGTCAAATGATCTTCTGTCAGCACATATTTGGCCCCCTTTATCCTTTACGACCTTCCCACTCCCCCATCCCTCTGGCAACACCACACTGTTGTCTGTGTCTATGAGTTTCAGTTTTCTACCCCACATATGAGTGAAATTATATAATTCTTAGCTTTTCTGACTGACCTATTTTGCTCAGCATGATATTCTCAAGGTCCATCCATGTCACAAAAGGCATTATCATTTCATCTTTTCTTGTGATACTTGGGCATTGGCCCGATTCACAGCCTGTTTGGCTGTCCCATCCCTCCAGGAACAAAAGTCACTGCTTCCAACGCGAGGAGCTGGTGAAGAGGTGCAGAGAATTCGGAAGCTTCCTCCTCCCGTCAGTCCTGGAGGTGGTGGACTTACTGATGGAGAGGGAGGAAGCTTTGATTTTCTCCATTAAAGGGAGTTCAAGGAAAGAAAAATACCTTCCTTCAGGATAGATCATTGAAGCTAAGAGGCAAATTTTATTTTTGATATTTTATGTAACTGCTGGAGAGCTGTCCTTACATAAACTATTAAAGAGGGGTGTTTTTAAAGCAATCATGATACAATAAAACCGTATTTTAAGTTCTCTTTATATCTTGACTGAACCATTCACACACAGAGTCACACATATACCCACACTTAAATGGGTGAAGTAATAAAAGTAAATACACAAAGTAGCTTTGAGTGATTAAATTAAATGTGGCAAGGCTTTTTTTTTTTTTTTTTGCACTCTTTGCTTTACTTCTTTTTCTAAGGTTTCCTTAGAAACCTAGGAAAAAGAAACTTATTTAAAACATTAGTTTTGAAATAAGAGAAAAAAAATATGTGTGTTTAAGGAAAGAGTATACTCTGGAACTTCTGAACATAATCTGACCTAATACTTGAAAACAGGAAAAAAAAATCACTATCAACCCATCACTGTTCTGGGAAAACCTTGGAGGCAGATGAGGAACTGGGAAGGGCAGGAAGGCCAATGCCAACAAGATTAAGCAAGAAGCGCCCTTGATACCCAGAAATGAGAACTGAGCATGGTCTCATGTCCTCACAAGACCCGTGCAAGTACATGCAAAGGCTGTGAGAGAAATGAAATGTAAGTGATGACAGCTGAATGAACGCTGATTGTTGACATTTGAGGATATTTACAAGTTGGGCTTTCATAGCCAGTGGACTTTCCCAAAGCACTTTTACATTTCAATTGTGTATTCAGTCTTTTATTTTTCATTAACAGACATTTTTAATTAAAAAAATTAGAAACATACATTTATGAACTTATTTTTTTAAGGTGTATGTTTGTTACAAAATATAGAAATAGAGACAGGCAGAATAAGTCTCACCCTAGTCCAAACACAACCGTTGTTAATATTTTGGGCTTCTTCAGTCAAGGGCATCGCCTTTCTGTACCACCACATGCCTCACATGGTGATGGCAGGGTAAAAGGAGAGCACATAGAAGTTTAGAAATGAAAGACAGCTCAGGCAAAACCAATTTTTCTTCTGGGTAGAAACTGATGATAACTTTTCTGCTTTTAATTTCATATAATATATGTGAACAAGAAACAGTTGTTTCATTGATTTCTCTGTGGCTGTTCCCACGAACAGGAACATGGTGTAGTGGGAAGACAATGAGCTTGAGCTGGAGTCCCAGCCTGATCCTTAGTGATGCTGTGGACCTTGACAAGGTTACTTACATACTCCTGGCCTTGATTCTCCTCTGTGTAATATGGAATCAATGATACCTCCTTTATATGGGAATTTGGAGACTAATATAACACACTAAAATACCAGGCACATAGTACTTCCACCTATTTTATTTAAAGATTCTAAAAGAAATTTAGTATTGTTGTAAAATGTTCCCCATTTGTCTTTCCACTTTTATAGTTTACACTTCATTATGGCATTTTAAAATTGTACATGTACTTGTATTTGGTACCTAAAGAAAGAATTGCTGGTCTTAACATGGCTTAGCTGCCCTTGACTTAAGACTAAATTACATATTTTTGGTCATGGAAAAACCCTCTCTAAATTTTAAATCTATGCAACTAGAACTCCAAACATCTAGATTAGTAACTGTAGGTGTCAGAAGATAGGGACCATTATACCGAGTTTCATCTGCTCCTTTATTTCAAGAAAAGGAAGAGCATTATTAAACTATAATTTGAAGGTGACATTTTTCCTAGTCAACAAAATAAAGCTCCTCTTACAGTTGCTGGTAGAAAAGAAAATCAACTGTTCTCTAATTTAGAATAATCTCTTCCTTTTTAAAAGACTATTTATTTTTAGAGAGAAGGGACAGGAGGGAGAAAAGCTGAGAAACAGTTGCCTCTCACCCCCACTCCAACTGGGGACTTGGCCTGCGGGAATGAAACTGGGGACCTTTGCTTTGTAGGGCAATGCCCAAGTGAGCCACACCAGTCAGGGCTGTCTCTCCCTTTTAAATATGTCCTCCAATTGAGTGATGAGTAGAGTATCAATAAACTACTTAGAAAATAAGGTCAATAAATGAAATTTTACTTTCATCTGGGAGAGTTTATTTTATAAACTCATTTCAAAGGAAGCACATATACGATGAGATCAGATGTCAGTTGTGAAACCAATTATTTCAGTGTGGTGGGGCAATAAATGAAGTATCTGAGCTTTGAGGGGCTATGGTAGCACGGCTTTTTCAGGTTATCCAGAGCCATTAAGAAGATTCACTGTTTTCATCATTTTCTTTACTCCTCATTTTTTTTAAATTTCTGAACTGCCTGTCCTCAATACAGGATGCTTTTCTTAGGACCCGGGAGTGAGCACCTGTTAGTGAACACAGATGTTTAGTGGAGTAAAGGATGCTATGGCCCAATTAAAATTGCAATGTAATGTTAGAGAATTGAACCATGTGTGAACTGATGGGAAAGGATACCCCGCAGTGTTACGGAAGAGGCAGGACCCCTGCAAAGGTGAGTCCGCAGCAGTGTGGCAGCCATGTTGGATGCTGGCGCTGGGCAGGCAGCACGCACCTCTGCACCCGGCCTTTGGCGGTTCGTTTGCATACAGATTATCAGTAAGTCAAAAAGTTTCTTGGTGTCCACAGCTGGCTTCTACAATTCTGAGGACTTCTTTTTTTAAATTAATCATTATACTTTGATTTTATCATGGTGGAAAAGAACATTTCAACGTTATATATATATTACTCACCTTTAGAACGTCATTTCTGCAGTAATATATCAAATCAAACTACTTTTTCCAGTTTTACTGAGATATTATCAACATATAACGTATGTAAATTTAAGGTGTACAATGTGAGAATTTAATACAGGTATATTGAAAACTGATTATCCAAATAAACTTAGTTATTAACCCTTCCATCAATTCATCTAATCACTATGTTTTTGTGTGTGTGGTGAGAACATTTAAGGTCTATGCTGTTAATAATTTTCTGGTCTCTGCAGTGTTGCTGATTGTGGTCAGCATGCTGTACCTTAGATCCCCAGAGCTCATCCGTCTCATAGCTGGGAGTTTGTACCCTTTGACCAGCACCTCCCCACCTCCCCCACCTCCCACCTCCTGGGAACTACTGTTCTCCTCTTGGTTTCTATGAGTTAGGCTGTTTTAGGTTGCACATATAAGTGAGAACACACAGTATTTGTCTGACATATCTCACTTGGCATAATGCCCTCAAGGCCCACCCATTTTGTTACAAATGGCAGAGTAATAGTCTGTTTTTGTGCATGTATCGCATTTCCTCTAGCCATTCACCCATCGAAGGACACTGCGATTGTTTCTATGGCTTCGCTGTTGTGGGTAATGCTGCAGTGAACACGTGGGTGCGGACATCTCTTCGATGCTGTGCCCGGGCCCCTGACTGTGTTCAGATCCCTGAAGGGGATGGAAGGGTCATCCTCCTCCCCCTAGGCTTCTTTGAGGGCTGAGGTGGTGGATTCTGCAAAAGAGGCCCCAGTGTTATCAGGAAGTTTATCTTCGGATTTTAAAACCTTATTGTTAGTTGCTTCTCCAGGACCATCCCTCTGTCCCTTTGGAGTCTCTCTGGAGTAGGCCTAAATATCAAGGGCCCTAAAGAGGCTGTGACAAGACCAACTCTCCCAACTGTTCATGATCCTTGAGGCTTTTCTCCAGAGATCCCCATCTGAAATACCTTCTCACAGAGGGCTTATTCATGAAGTAGGATCTGAATTTATTAATCCAATTACTTGTGATCACTAGTTCCCTAAGGAATGCGGGATAGAACACAGAAGGGGAGGTCTGGAAAGGTCTGAAACACAGCTGTGCAGGAGGAGAAAACCCTGTACCTACGAAAGGAAAGAGTGATCTCCCCAATGAGAAGTCTCTGTTTGTCAGGAGCATCTTGACCTCCAGTGGGTCTCAATCACAGATCTTGACTCCGCACAGCCTTTTGGGATGTCTTCCCTTCTGCACATGAGCTAAATTCCCTTAAGCCAGCGGCAGTCTCTTGGTTGGCTGCCTTTTCCTCGTATAATGTAACTTTCTCCTATAAAGATGAGTTTGAGTTGAAGCTTTATAATGCTGCTGTGCTATTTCTCCCTCTCCTCCTCCGCACTCGCAGTGACATTTGGGCCATTTTTATCTCAGCATAATGCATGGTATTGCCATCAGAATGCAAGGGCGGCTATGAATGAGATGAGCTTTAAGCACATTAACTTTCAATGCTGTTGAGGCCATTAGGCATATTAGAGGCCCATTACTTCATTTTTCTACAGCTGTCTTCATAGTGGTGCCCACTGTGATCCCCAGTCATGAACGAAATGTGAAGTCTTCCCAGGCAGAAGCTGCTGTGGATGCAGACAGGAGGTGACATTCACATGGACTAAATTGGATCATTAATGGCAAATTATGCAGGTCCCAGCCTGCCACGTGACATGGGCAAGCTTGAGATACCTGCAATGAAGGGAGACGCTAGCCTGCGCCAAACTGGCTGCCCATCTAGTTGTATGCAGGTCATTAATTTGAAAACCAGGAAGAGAAAGAGAAATTAGGACTTTTTGTCTGGATCTGTTCAATACTTCTCTTCTGCCCTTCATGTGGCAGCTGTAGCAGCAAAATAGCCTGAAGCTCCAGAAAATTGTAAAAGCTTTTCCATTTAAGTATAAAGAAATGGACTAGAAAGGTTTAAAGAAGCCAAAAGCGAAGAGCCTGTAATGAAAGGAGTCATTTTCAGAACAAGCCTTGGAAACATTTAGCACATTCTTTTCATTGATTTATTCTAAGGATGGCACTGAAAAATATACCTATCTACCTAATGGCAGAAGGAAAAATCTCCAGCTTTACCTTCAGTCTAGATTTATTTTATTCTTACTGAAATGTCTAGTTTATTCACTGTAGGGAAAACACTAGGCTCGGTCTTTTCGGAAATAATGTACCCAAATGAGAAAGGGACCTTCTGTAGCAGAAGTGGCACCAATGGAGTTGGGCAAAAATGTTTTAAAACATTGCAAGTTGTTGTTGGAGAGTGTTAAATGTAATGTAACATTTTAAATTATAGCTTTAGTCTTAAAGATTCCTGGTATTTCATCTGCAAAAATCAGGAATCCTTCCAGCTATAAGTAACTGCAGGCCTATTCTTCACCTGGTTTTTGCTGTTGACTTCAGAGGTCAGTGGTCTTGGTGTTGGTACAGCAGCTAAATAATGTCATCAGAGAACCAAACTCTCTAAATTTCTACTCTGCTGTACTTATTATGTTAGCTTTTCATCTTCATGGCTGCTGCCTCATTATCACAACATGGCTACCGAAGTGCTGGGTACCACATCCATAATCAAAGGCAAAAGAAGAAAGGAAGGCCAGTATAGCAGCTGAGGGTCTCCTAAAAAGGACTGGCCCTGTCCACTAAATTGCAAAGTCCTTAGACTAGAGACTGTATCTATTTCATCTCTGTATCTCCACCTTCCTGGTTAAATAGAGTAAAGACACACAGTAGATGCTGCAAATGTTGGATTTAACAAGAAAACTATGTAGTACATACCCTAATCATTCCTGTTAGCAACTATTAGCCAGGAAATTTTTTCTTGGGTCACTCCTTAAATGCATCCACATTTCCAGTACATCCACATTCTCATCCACCCAGGTCAAACAACCACGGAACTCACCATTTAGCTCATCGAACTACTGATCACACAGTGTGACCTTAATGAACCAATCATCTAAAAAGGAAGTACCTCCTAGAGCAAATTCTGTCCAAAATAAAAATTGTGAATTAACACAGTATATAGTTAGCTTATTACCACAGCTTAGCGCTAAAAGTGATGTTCTTACTGTGGAGCATAAAAAAAAAAGTCTATCTATGTTCTTGAGCTTAAAAAAAATTTTATCCTCGAAGAGTTAAAAATAAACATGACTAACCCTGAGGCAAACTGTGAAAATGCAGAAATGTCACACTACCTTTCTCTATCTCTAGGCAGTTAAGTGTATATTACTAAATGGCTTTTGTCATATATTGTCAAATTTCCCTCCAGAAAGCTCTATGTAAGTGCTGATAAGCATGTCCCTAAATAGAAACGTTGTATCTTGGTCATTTACTCCAGTGTTTGGTGTCCTCACTTTTCTTCTTCAACCTGTTAACTAGAGAGGGTGATCCAGGGACAGACTGGACTGTAGTTGATAAAAACTTGTTTCTGGAGCTCCCTGCAGTTGTTATGTTTCGCTTTCTGCGCCCCTGCTCTCCACATTTGTCATCGGGCAGCAGTACGAAGTCCTGCCTTGGAGGGAATCGCCCAACTGCTGTATTGCTACAGCTTTGCTCAAAAGAGGACGCTCTCTGTTGCTACAGCCCTTTTTGTCCCTCCCTCAGGGGCCAAGCTGGGCCAATCGGATGCTGTCTCCTGAATTCTAAATCATGTGTGGCTCCTGCAAGCGTCTTTCGAGTTTTAATTTTAATAAAGTCTAACTTACCGATGTTTTTATGCCTTACACTTGTAGTGTTGTACCTAAAAGCTCATTGCCAAATCCAAGGTCATGTAGATTTTTCCCTATGTTGTCTTCTGGATGTTTTACAGATTTCACATGTTACGTTTAGAAAATATACTGGATTGGATCTGCTAACATCATGTTGAGTATATTTTCTCATATACGTTCATGGGAGATATTGGTCTATTGTTTTCCCATCTTGTAATGTCTTATCCAATTTTGGCATTAGGGTGATGTGGGCCTCATTGAAATAAGTTCTACCTCTTTGCTTACATTACTCATCAGTTCTTGCATGTATGTACTTGTTCCATTAGAGCTCTTAATGTATTAGTCATATTTATTTATTTTAAATTAGATATCTGATAACGCAACCATCTGTGACCTATATGAGTCTGTTTTTGATGTTTGCTTTCTCTTTTCAGGCTGTATTTTTTCCTTGCATTTGAGCATGCCTTGTCATTTTAGGTTGAAAGCTAGACATGATGAATTGAGTAATAGGAACGGAGGCAATTAGGCTTTCAGTGTGAGGTTTTATGTTAATCTGGCTGTCCGCAATGTTTTCTTCAGCTCTTAGTGCCAGCGCTTCATCTTCCTCTGGTTCCCCTGTTGTGTCTTCCCCTGTTGTCTTTGGTTACTCTACGAACTCCTTCTTACACAAAGTCTGTTCCTTGCAGTTCTCTTAGTTGTAATTCACCACGATTATACTGCAGCCCTGTAGATATTCAGATGGGGAGGAGAAGGCTTCTATAATCTCATGATGAAATCTAAATCTTTGACTGGGCTTTGACCTTCAGAAGTTCCTTAGCCATTTTTTTTTCTCCCCTTATGCGGCACAAGAAGGCTGGTGGGTCATGGTGTTGTTGGGCTGTCCCTTCTGGGAAAGCAGTTTGCGCTAAATGATTGGTCTTTTCACAGATAACACTCTGTGTTTATTTCAAAATGATTACTTTTCCTCTGGGCGTAATTTAAAGGGTTACTTTCCCCCTCCTTTTTCCTGAAACAAGGAAGGATTTTCCTCTGATCTTCCCCAGGAGAACCTGGTAGGACTCCTGGAGGTAAAGGCTACCAAACTGTACCCTCCACCACTAAGACTGGACCCCCCAAGAGTTCTAACTCTCAAGCTAGTCTCCACTCAGCTTCTAGCAGTATGTCCAAATTATCATTTAAGTGTTCTTACTAGTGACTGACTCGAGCAGCTTCCACCCCCTGTAACCTGCTCCTGCCTGGGGTTTTCTGTATTTCCCCATCTCTCTAGTTATGTGTAGGCAGTTTGCCCTATGACCTCAGCTCTCTGATGGATCTAACAAAAGCCATTGATTTTCAGTTCGTTCACCTTTTCTCTTGTTGTGAGAATGGGAGTGATGACGTCTAAGCTCCTTACCTGTTGGAACTGACTGGAAGTCTCTTTCTCTCCTTCCTTCCTTTCCCCCTTTACCCCACCCTCCCTCCTTTCCTTCCTTCTTCTTTCTTTCTGAAGCAGATATGGCAAAATGTCAGTATCTGCTTAATCTCAGTGATTCACAATCCCCTAAATGCAGGTTAGAGGCAACAGCGGTGGCATTCCTTGAGGAGGCCGTCGTGTTCACTGAGAGCTGAATTTACATTCCAGCCTCATTTTGCCATCATTAAAATAAAATGGGCTTCAGTTTCTATAAAAAGATCTGCAGGAGTCAAATCAGCAAGAAAGCACACAGACCTCCAAAGCTCATTAATAGTCCTTTGGCACATTGGAAACATAGTTAAAAGCATTTCAATAACTAACCCTGAAGTGTGTTCTGAGCAGGAAGACATGGCTTTGACACCCATTCCCCGCTCATCCATTGACCTGCCTTCCCTCTAAGAAGAAATAAGGTTAATGGGTGTTTTTGATCAGTGAGACTGGTAGAAAAAGCTCTCAGATGACTACTCATGTCCATGCAGCATTCAAACTGAGGCACCTTATTAAACCAACACACATGGATTTTTAAGTTAAGATTTCCATCATCACTCTTAGTCATCATGGTAATAATAGCAAAAAATAAATACTTCAGTTGTTTTAGCATGTAATTCCAATAGTGTATGGTTTTATATATAAATGGTATAACATGCTCACTATTTAAATTTTTATTTTATTTTGTCATAAGGAAAAGCTTATGTCTTATGAGAGGTTTACATCATGTCGGGATCTTGTTGACTAGCTTCGCATTCATAGTATTCGTCCTTCACACAGTACATCTCAAATAGTTTGGCATGAGTTTAGGTGTCCTTAGTATACTGTTACCTACCACTTACAGCTGCTCTTGAATGTTAGATTGGTCCCCCACAGTGGCCAGATTTTGCCATATGCCCTTCTGCAGGTGGTGGGGTGGGGGTTGGCACTTCTATTAGTTTGCTAAGGCTATTGTAACAAAATATCACAGACTGGGTGGCTTAAACAACAAAAATATATTTTCTTACAATTCTAGAGGCCAGAAGTACAAGATCAAGGTGTCAGCAGGGTTGGTTTTTTTCTGAGCCCTCTCTCCTTGCCTTGCAGATGACTGTCTTGTCCCTGTGTCTTCACGCGGTTTTTCCCTCTGTGTGTGTCCGTGTTCTAATCCCCTGTTCTTATTCATATTGGCTTGATATTCACTAATCATATTGGCTTGATGACATCATTTTAACCTAATTACCTAAGTGAAGACCCTATCTCCAAACATAGTCACATTGCAAGGTACTAGGAGTTAAGTCTTCAATACCAGTTTTGGGGGACTCAATAGCAGTTCTTGAAGCAGGGAGAGAAAGATCATTTTTTAATGCTCTCTGGATTCAGGGCACTTTCCACACCTATCGCATCCTCCCAAGTCTTTCAAAGTAGGGTTTCTGTTTCCGGTGTACAGGTGAGGAGACTGAAATGCAAAGTCAGGCAGTTTGAAAGTGGTGGGGCCGAGATGAACGGCTGGCTCTGTCTAGCTCCAAAGTCCGTGTCCAGCCTCATGTCACATCCCTGACTTCTGCTTTACGCCTGAAACTCTTCACTCCTCTGCATCTTGCCCCTTCCGGCCCCTCCACTGAGTGACTTGTTCTTTTGGTACCATTGCCCACTCCCAGCTCAAATTATCAATCAATCAACAGATTTGGGGAAATGAAAATGGCTTGTCATTAGAGTAACAGGCTGCTATCCTGCAGTAACCCAAAGCCTCAGCCCTTTGAAACAACTTCTCCATCAGAACGTCCCCAATAACTGCAGCAGAGCGTTTGCTAGAGCAGTTTCCTTGGGTGTGTTGTTCCCATTTGAGATGCCCCAGGCAGCACTGAAAGCAAACCAGTGCCCAGGGACCCGGAGCCACGCTCTGCGGCAGTCGCTGTAAGAATGCCTGTTATCCCCAGGTACCGTGCCCTAGAAATACCTCTTCTGAGTTAAGCACATTGTTTGCAACTAAGACTCCTGGCAAAATGATCCTGGAGTACAAGCCTATCACAAGCCAAACACATTGTGAAACTTTTGCATTGCTTCTCTTGAAACCCATGAATAGGAGGAGACAGAGGAGCCAGCTATCTCTGGGGTGATTTCAGGGTACCCAGGAAAATGGTTGGAGTGCTTCGTCTCCCACCAGACACCACTTTTGTGTTTTGTGGGGTTGTTTTTCTTTCTAATGCCTCATCTTTCTACTCTATTAATGTGAGATAAATTATTTTATATTATTGAGCAATTAAATCATATTCTATTACCAGTTCTCAAACTAAATGCAAGCAAGTGCTTCCTTAGAATCTCCCTGTGTACAAATGAGTCATAATGATTTGCAAAGGGTCAGCGCTATTGCAATGATTTGATTAGTTCCGATGCTGACACAAGGCAACCAGGAGTCGTCGAGTTTTCCTCTCGAGCTCTGCCCCGCCAACACATGCATCATTTCACGTGTTTATGCCGCCAGGCCTCCCAGGCTGATCTGCTTCGATGTGAGGAGACTTTCTCAGTATGAGCACTAATGAGTAAATATTAATCTATAAAACTTGGGTATTTGCCTCTACACAGAATAAATTATAAATATAGACAAAAATCATTAGAATTGCAAAGGGATTTAAAGATCATTTATTTCAATCCCCTGATTTTGTGGCTGTAAAAAAAAAAAACCCAGGTTTAGTAAAATTAGAAGATCCAGCCAAGGCTTCCCAATTAGTTCGTGACAGAACTAGACGTGGACTTCAGTTCCTGGCCTCTCCCCACAGCACGGTTTTGTACTATGCCCAGAATATACATGGAAGTTCATGCACATGTTGGTTATAAATTGTCTGCACTTGACTCCAAATTCGGATTTTAAAAAAAAGCACTGTTTTTTAACACTAAAAATAAGTCAGGAAAAACCTGTATGTGAGTCTTTAAAGGCATCCAAATAACTGAGTTATGACTTCTTCCAGCTTCAGAAAGAGGAAATGTGATATTTAAAAGAGCATACTAAAATATTATCAATTTCCTAAGTTCTTTTTTCAATTTACAGTAAATATTTTTAAACCTCTATGCGTAGTTCCTGTATTTCTATGACAGAGTTTGCCTCTGAACCGACAGCTGAAAGAGAAAATACTGGGCAGTAAATGCAGCGCCAAAATCAGGGGCATGTACAGAAGGCACCCTCAGATGTTCTGAGGGGACACCGTCGGGTGTTACGGACCCGGATCAGACCCATTTCGGGCCAGGGGCTCACGCCAACACAAGCCGCGTTGCTGCCGTTAGGCCAGGGCACTGGAAGCTGCAGATGCTCACCATCCTTCCGCAGAGCAGGTGCTTACGGGGATGCAAAGGACCTTTCTCAAGTCCTGCCATCTGGGGTCTTCCTCATCACACCTGAAAATGAGTCCCCACTCCCTTTAGAGTGGGTATTAGTTTGACTCCCCTATTCTGCTGACCACACATACTAACTAGTACCATCCTCTCTTTGTCCCTGTCCGACCTCCCTTATTAAGATCTTACAATGACCACTTCCAGGTGCTCGTGCCCACTGCAGGACTCAGGGCAGTGCTCTGATGTGGCCCAGAAGTGTGTGTTGAATAAACAAATGACTAAGTGCGTGCTGCCTAAGATGAAAAATCGTATCTGTTACAAACTGGCTGCAAAAGAAAATACAACATACTTGATGTGCTTAGGAATTTAAACATGTAGTATGGGAGAAAATGTTATTCCTTATCAATGTATATGAATGGCCATTATTCTTACTAATCATACTTTTCTGTCCAGGAGGTGAATTTCTTTACTGCCTTCGCATCTTGGCTTATGTTAGTGAACATGATTTACACTGAAGATGTCTATAGGAATGCCTACAATAGTCACGCTTCTAATGTAGCAAGAGAAACTAAGAATAGTCCATGTTTCTTAATTTACAGGTAGGGCAATCTGGGCCTTGTAATTATGTTTGTTCAAGGTCAAAAGTAAGGTAATGGCAGACAGCTACATGTGAGATAGATGTCAAATAGGGATTTAAAAATATACTTGTGAGCTGTAAGAATGCATGCACCTGCCCACACCTCTGATTTTCTTGGCCTCCATGCTAGATTAGCTCTCAGAAAATAATTCAAAATACAGATGGAGAGGCTAATGGTCCTACATAAATATACCATTAGTCTAACTTCATGGAGAATGGCCTAGTACTAAAGGTGGTTAAATACTGGCATAGGTTATCGAGGTTGGGGAAGAAGGACAGCATACAGGGATGGGCCTCTGATTTCTCAGAATGCTGTAGATTTTGTAAACTAAAAAATAATAGAATGAACAGGTCATGACAAGCAATGTCAATTTTAAGAAGCTTATTGCTTGGAAAAAAGTGAGTCTTAAAGAATTAAGATACACAAATTTTGAATGACTGAACAGTGAATGGATAAAAGAGTTTCCCACATGTATATATAACAAACATTAATTTAATTATTTTTAGTCACACTTTCATTGAAAAACACATACTCATCCTTATTTTGCTAGGTGTTGAAACACAATGAAGTGTTTGGTTTTAAAAAGCTCAAACCCTGATCTCTTCTTTAGTGAAATATTCATCACAGTTGACTTCCTTTCCTATCCTCTCTCACCACAGTGGGCCATGGCTCCTTTATTTCTGGCGGATTTATTCATTTTCAGACCTCTGCGCTTCCCTGGAGTAATGTGCCTCCCTCTCTGGGATGCCTGATGAAGCCTTTTCATCCTTCAAGACCAGCTCCCATGTTCTGTCCCTTGAGGAAGTTACCCTAATCCTCCATGTTACTATTCCACTTTCTTCATTGCACTTCCACAGATTTCCTACCCCCATGGCTGAGTCCCACACCGCACAGAACCCTCACCAGCTCATATCAGTCTAAGCCATGTCATTGCCCCAGACGTCAGGCCTGACCCTGGGCTTCTTCTCTCACGACCACCACTCTCAGTTGCTTTGCGCCTCCCCCATTCCTCCTCCCCAGGTCCTTGTCCTTGGCTGTGCACTCTGGGAGACACGTCAGCACAGAGGCTTTGAATGTGTTTTGATCAGGAACCAAGAAAAGAAACCTTTTTCTTTTCATCAAACACATGAAATTTATACACGTCTTACAAAGCAATGTGCAGTGAGTCCTGGTATCTCCCATTCTCATTATAAAAAACTGGTTGTGTGACAACTGCATATTCACATACACAAAAATAAAGCTATATCCTTACCTCATATCATGCACAACATTTAACTCAAGATGAATCATAAACCTAAATATAACAGCTAAAACTACAAAACTTCTTGAAAAAAGCAGACGAAAATCTTTGTGACCTTGGGGCGCTCAAAGAGGCTGTTAGATAAACTCCATAAAAGAAAAATGGATAAATTGGATTTCATTAAAAACTTCTGTGCTTCTAAAGAGACCATTAAGAAAGTGAAAAGACAAGCCACAGACTGGGGAAAAAAAATATTTGCTAATCTTGTTTCTGATAAAGAAATATATCAAGGACTCTCATAACTCGATAATAAGAAAAACAACCCAAGTAAAAATGCACAAATGAACTAAAGATATATGAATGGTCAATACACACACAAAAATGTGCTCAACCACATTAGTTATTAGGAAAATTAGAAACCGCTTTGAGGTACCCCTACACACCCACTAGAAAAGTTGTAATTAGAAAGACTAGCACTACCAGCTAGAGGGTATGGAGCAGCTGAAACACTCATACATGGCTGCTGGAAATGTAAAATGGTACAGCCATTTTGAAAAATAGTGTAGCAGTTTCTAAGAAGTTAAACATAAACTTTTCATATGACACGGCAAGCCCACTCCTAGGGATATATCCAAGAGAAACGAGAACATGTCCACCGAAAGCCTGACACACCAATGTTTACAGCAGCGTTATTTGTATTATCCCTGAACTGGAAACAATCCAAATGCCCATCGACTGGTGAATGGATAACCCAATGTGCTCTATCCATACAATGGACTATTCAGCAATAAAAAAGGAACAGACTATTGCTGCATGCTCAGCATGAATGACCCTCAAGAACACTATGTCAAATGAAAGAAGCCAGACCCAAAAGACTGCATATTATATGATTCCACGTATGTGAGGTATCTGAGAACAGCAAATATAAGGAGACAGAAAGCAAGGCAAATATAAAAAGACAGAAAGGAGGCATGGTTGCCTAGGGCTGAGGATGGAAGTGGAGATCAACAGCAAATGGCATGAGGAAACTTGTTCTGATGTTGGAAATATTCTAATACTGGATTGTGGTGATGGCTTTAAAGCTATAAATTTACTAAAACTCATCGGATAATAGGTGCATGTTATGGTATATAAATTATACTTTATCAAAACTGCTTAGAAAGTTCTAAATGATGCTGGTTAAAACTCATGAAATTGGTTTCTTGACCCACTACTAGATCCTGATCCGTTGTGGAAAACATTGCCCTGTCTTAGAATCAACAAATTCCCCTACATCCTTCAACTTCTCCAGTTCTTGTCCCTGCTGGAACCAGGCCATCAGTTTCATTTGCCAATGTCATGTCCAGGTCTCCCCCTGACAGCTACTCACACCCTTCTTCTGACAGAAATCCCTCACAAGGGTTTCTCCCTCTTTCATTGCTCTCTCATCTCATCACTGGCCAAGTTCTCCAATTATACTTCCTCAAACTGTTCCCTTCTCTCCACTTCTACATCTTTGTCTTAGTTCAAGTAACCATCACCTCTTGCCTTGATTATTGAAACATCCACTTCTGGATGGCTTTGACCCTAGCCTTACCACTTTGCCAAAGACAGGCCTTTCTAAAGCACGATCTTCTTGTGCTACTCCTTATTTCAACATTTCAGTGACTTCCAGTTGAAGTATCAACTCCTTAACAAAGCAAGCAGAGTTTCTGGCTGATGGTAAATGATCAGTAAAATTTGTTGAAAGATAGAATGAATACATCTCATGGCAGTGATTTTTTTCTTTAATTTCATTATGTTTGTTTGTGTGTACTCCCATCTCCCCTAGAAACTGAACAGTCCTCTAGCATGGAGACTTATGTGTTTACACTTGTTTGTCATCCCTAGCCCCCAGCACAATGTACTCTACACTGTAAGAATCTGCTCTGCATTTGTGAGTAAGTGAATGGAGGAGGGCTTTTCAAAGAACCATAGTAGGACCCAAGTGTTTCTGGCTCCCCAGGAAGTTCATGGCTTTGGTTTAACCAGCAAAGCAAAAAAGAGTGTCCTGGTACAATATGCAAATACACCAAATGTTCTGCATTCCTGAAATCTGCCTGGAGGCTCATCAGTCATACACTGTTTTGACTTCAGAGAGTTGATGAGCTTGGTCCTGGACTCCAATGAGCAGCCTCTTCTTGCCAGGCACTCCCAGAAGCTTCCAGAGAGGAGGAAGAATTTATATCATACACAGAGACTTGAAGGATACTATTTACGTGTGCCATAATAGTTTATATCCCAGATGTCTCTAGAAAGGCTAGTCCATCTCATTATCAAGACTGGCAAAGTGACAGACTCATCCACAGACATAGTACAGGAAAGCGTCTCACTGACATATCCTTTCTACCAACTTGAAAGTAAATTGTCAAAGTGCATCTTCCTGGCTCAGTGCCAAACCAGAGCTGGGCACTTTCATGAATTACTTGGCTGCCTGTGTCAAAGAAGGTAACAATATTCATTTGATTCTAAAAGGCCTGCTGCATTTTTCAGAAGAATGGATAACTTTTTTTTTAACCCAAAGCTCTTACTGAAAAAAAATCACCAAATTTGCCTTCAGCCAAATTAAGGTTATCTTCTGTGAGGAAAGAACAGAATTGTTATACAGGACTTTACATGTGGGCCATCTTAACACTTAATTTCATCTTCAAAATTGTGGATTAATTAGATCATGTTCTTCAGAAAGATAAAGAATAAAACAAAATAGCCAGACCAAAAATAAATTTAAAATCTTTATTAAACTGACTTTTCAGAAGGAATCATTTTTAACAGTTAAATTACCATTTAGGTTACATTTTAAAACATTTTAAGATATTCTCATCATTAAATGTCTCTGCACACCCTGTTCTTGCCTCTCTTAGTTTTTGCCAACGTTTTGTTTTATTCTGGAAAACCATTCTCCCACTGTCCTCCTCCTGGCCCAAGGCTTCTCTTCCTTCTGTGACCAGTTTAAGTGCCATTTCCTCTAAATGGGGACACCTGTCCCCAAAACGTCAACCATCACTAATACTTTTCTGGAGAACTATTTATTGCACTTTAAACAAAGGTTGTCAACTGAGGTAAGAGGGGGGAGAAGCACATAAGAATCTTAGGTGTAATTTAAAAAGAATATCAGTGTATTTTGAAATAAAAGAAAAAATCGTTAATACTAATGTAAGGATATGAAAAAGAAACAATCTTCTGGAGAGAGTAGAAGCTGGTCTCTCTTGCACCTGCCCATCTCTGTATCAGAATCTCTGGGTGCAATGCTTTTTTTTCAGTGGAGAAAAACTAACATGGAGTCTACACCACACAGCATCCTTACTAGGTGATACCCAGCATGTGTGAAGTTCTTAACAGTTTACAAAGGGCATGCACACAGTTTTCATTTGGTCCTTATTGCAACCCCTTAGGTAGGATCAGCATTATCACCTCCATCTCTCCATCTTAGGCAAGAGAGCTGAGCGTCAAGAAGTTAAACGAACGCTATCTGTGATGACACTTTAGTAGTCTATATTTAGTTGGCTGTCCTTTGCACTATGCTATTGAAGGGGATCAGAATATTCTACCCCCAAATATGCCACTTTGGCATAGAGGTTATTTTAAGGTAAAGACAATTGAGAAAGAGCAGATAGAAGGAACTCTGTTTTCCCCCTTCCTACCTAAAAACAAGGCCTATATTTCCCTTTGTGAAGCTGTCCCCCTTCCCTTCTCTTGTGCCAGGAAAAGACACTTGTCACTGGAGAAAGCACTGACTTGAGTCCACATAACTTGCCTTACACATAACCCTCATCTTCCATTAATGTTTCCCATATAATTACTTTCCTATGATTTACTGCCCTAGAAGCCCAAACCCCTTGACCTTGTCACTTCTCCACAATTTATCATCCTTTGTTAACATGGCATACAAGCTTCCTGGGCCAACCATTTCATTTCTGTGAGACTCCACAGGTGCATGTGAAGTCAACCTGTTCTTTCTAATCTGACTTTCATCAGTTTAATTCACAGTCCCCAGCCTATAACACTTTACCCTAAGAGGGTAAAGAGAAACTGTTTCCTTCCTGCCCTGACTGGTTGTGACTCAGTGGGTTGGGCATTGTCACACAAACCAAAAGGTCAGTTTAGGTTGTTTTGCCCTGGCCAGTGTGGCTCAGCAGGTTAGAGTGTGGCCCTGTAAATCAAAAGGTCACAGGTTCAATTCCCAGTCAGGGCACATGCCCGGGTTGTGGGCCACGTCCCTATTTGAGTGCATGTAAGAAGCAACCAATTGATGTTTCTCTCCCTCTCTTCCCCTCTCTTTAAAAATAAATAAATAGACTTCCAGCCAAGATGGCGGCATAGGTGGACACACTGTGCCTCCTCTCACAACCAAAATTAAGGACAACAAAAATTTAGAACCAATAAAACCCCAATCAGAACAGACAGAAAATTGAATTGTATGGAAGTCCAACAATGATTCACCCAGACTGGTAAGAGGGGCGGAGTCAGCGGCCTGTGGAGAGGAATTGCGGCAGGAAAAAGCAGTGGCTAGTGGTCCCAGATGTGCAGGCAGCAGCTGGCACACCCCAGGCACACAAGTGGAGGTTACCGAGAGTGGAGAGGCAACGAGCAGATCAAGTGAGGCACACAAAGTGGCTGACCGCAGTCACACATTCATGCACAGATAAACCAAGCGAAAACGGGCGGTGAGACAGACTGCACGACACAGGGCCCCGGCACCACCAGGAAATAAAGCCTAAAAGCACCGATTGAAAACACTTGTGGGGGTTGAAGCTCCGGGAGAGACTACCAGCCTCACAGGAGTTTGTTGGAGAGACCCATAGGGTCCTAGAATGCACACAAGCCCACCCACATGGAAATCAGCACCAGGAGGGCCCAATTTGCTTGGGGAAAGTGGCGGAAGGGACTAGAATCCGAGAGAGCTCGGAGCAAGCACCATTGTTCCCTCTTGGACCCTGCCCCCACATACAGCATCACTACCCAGCGACTGGGCTTCCCCACCCTGGGGAACACCTAAGGCTCCACCCCTCACTATGTAACAGGCCCAACCAGACTCCCCCCCCAAAAAAAAAGGCTCAAACAGGAGAACAGATCAAAGCCCCACAGCCAACTCATCTAAGTGACGAAGAGATAGCCAACCTATCAGATGTGCAGTTCAAAGCACTGGTTATCAGGATGCTCACAGAATTGGTTGATTCTGGTCTCAAATTAGATGAACAAATGAAGGCTACAACAAGTGAAATGAAGGAAAATACACAGGGAACCAATAGTGATGGGAGTAAAACAGGGACTCAAATCAATGGAGTGGACCAGAAGGAAGAAAGAAACAAACAAACAGAAAACAAGGAAGAAACAAGAATTCAAAAAAATGAGGAGAGGCTTAGGAACTTCCAGGACATCTTTAAACGCCCCAACATTCAAATTATAGGGGTACCAGAAGGGGAAGAAGAAGAGCAACAAGTGGAAAACTTATTTGAACAAATAATAAAGGAGAACTTCCCCAATCTAGAAAAGGAAATAGACTCCTAGGAAGTCCAGGAAGCTTAGAGAGTCCCAAAGAAGTTGGACCCAAGGAGGAACACACCAAGGCACATCATAATTCCATTAGCCAAGATTAAAATGAAGGAGAGTATTCTAGAAGCAGCAAGGGATAAGGGGACAGTCACCTACAAAGGAGTTCCCATCAGACTGTCAACTGATTTCTCAAAAGGGACCTCACAGGCAAGAAGGGGCTGGAAAGAGGTATTCCAAGTCATGAAAGTCAAGGACCTACATCCAAGATTGCTCTATCCAGTGAAGCTGTCATTTAGCATGAAGGAGAAGATAAAGTGCTTCTCAGATAAGGTCAAGTTAAAGGATTTCATCATCACCAAGCCCTTATTATATGAAATGTTAAAGGGACTTATCGAAGAAAAAGAAGATAAAAAATAGGACATTAAAAAGACAGCAAACTCACAGATATTAACAACCATACCAGAAACAAAAGCAAACTAAGCAAACAGCTAGAACAGGAGCAGAAACACAGAAATGGTCACATGGAGGGTTAGCAACAGGGGAGTGGGAGGAGGAGAGAGGGGGGAAAGGTACAGAGAACAAGTAGCATACACGGTAGGTAGAAAATAGACAGGGGGAGGGCAAGAATAGTGTGGGAAAAGTGGAAGCTAAAGAACTTATGACACATGGACATGAACTAAAGGGGGGGAATGTGGGTGGGAGGGGTGTGCAGGGTGGAGGGGAATAATGGGGGAGAAATGAGACAACTGTAATAGCATAATCAATAAAATATATTTTAAAAAAATAATAAAATAAATAAATAAAATATTTTTTAAAAAGTGTTTCCTTCCTTAAACTATGATCTCTAATTTTTCATGTCTTATATCTCAAAATTTCCCTCAACCTTCCCATTGTATCTAGCACAATTATAAGTGGATGATTGATGGACAGATGGATGGATGGATGGATGGAAGAATGAATGAATGAATGAATAGATGGATTTATTGTAAGAGATATTTAAGTTTAACATCTAGTTGTTCAGGATTGAAACTAGAGGAATACATGTTTTTGCTTCCCTAATACCATGTTAATATTTTTTAAACTAAGAAATCTGTATAAACCCTGTATTCATGACTTGATACAGCTTGAAAGATTGAGGAGATGGATTTTGATCAAGGTTACAAGTCATTGAACATTATTGTCTAATTGTTCAATTATTGCCATTTGACATTATTGTTCACAATTGTTCAGTGAACATTTACTGTTCGTCAGAAATTATTTCTCTTCTCAATACACATTTAAATATGCTTATTTGTACTTTGAATTGACTTCTCAAATGAAAACTAACATGATCTTTCATGAAGACATTAAAACAATTAAGTAAACTAGTGACCAGTTATTAATTTTTCATTTAAATACAGATTTCCTTTCTCTGTATAAAAGGAGAAAGATGGGACAAAAGATGGGCTAAGAATTATGCGCACTTTTTGCACATGAGAATAGCGCACCTGGGAGATCCAGGTGGCCTTCATGTGAATTCGGAAACAGTCGGTTCCTGTACTGCCTTTGCCTCCAGGTCACTGTTTCCCCGAAACTGAAGGGTGAAGGGTTGTGAGATAATCAAAGCTTCCTGCTCTTTTCTTAGCTGAGGCTAAACATACTGGGTCTCATCAGCTCTTGCTAATGAAGACAAAATAAACAACGTCTGCAGTTGATCTTTGGCACATAAACTACATTACGCTGGGAAAACAGCACTTTGGGGCAAGGCCTCTTCGTATGCATAAGCACACCATATATGTTTGTTGTCACTTTGGAGCCTATTGTACATTTGAAGCATGCTGTACATTTTAAGTACATTTTAAGATTTTTTGAAAGCAAAATTTTTAAATAATTATTTTTTCCCGTAAGTTTCCAGCTCCATGAAGAATTGAATACTTGATTATTGAGAGTCTACTGTGTAGCCAGATCTTTCAAGTGCATTATTTTATTTCACTCAGTTATTACAACCACCTCAGGCTGTTGCCACCACGCTTCGCTGTCTGTAACTATCAGTGATTGACAAAGTGTGGGTGTAGCTTGAAAGATGAAAAACTCTTAAGAGGGCACCATAAGTTCTTTTATTGTCTTATTTGACAAGTGTGCCATAAAGAAAAAAAATTAGAACCTCCTAATTTTTTAATATTAAAATTATCTTTATTAAAGCCATTGGTGCAAATAAAAGTTCTGTCACAATAAATCTTCTTTGTCCCCAAAGGGGATCTTATGGTTATCCAATCTTCTGCATTTATGTCATACTAATATTTTATTTCAGAGCTGGATACATTACAGGAATCATTACACACACCAATGACTATGAGCTCAGACAGATACACTTATGCAAGTTCCCTACTGTTACAAGCCTGTAATTTTTCTCTCTAAATATTTAAAGATTTAACATTGAAGTTTAAAAAGGTTTTTCACATGTCATCTTTAAGTACTTTCTCCCCAAGGACTACATTTTTTTTTTTTTTTAGCAATTAACCAATCTGGTGGTTTCTGGCCAAAATAAACTCTTTGGCAAAATTACACTGTGTATGTACCATGCTGCAGTTATTTAAACACTTGAGTTCCAGGAAATGAAGTTTTAAAACATGTTTAGGTAAATACTTTTTAAAATTATCCAAATGGTTCCGTTAACTTAATTTACAACATTGTTAGCAATTTCTGATGCAAAGCAAACTTTCCTTTCAGCAGAAGGCTGTTACACCAATGTCTCAAGAATGACTCTTACTGTGGGACATCCTGATTTTGTTTATTTCTGGAGACATTCAAAATTGACCTAAATTATTAATATACAGCTATTTTGCAGGGATGTGGACGGCATAAGCGAACTTGGAGTCAGGGTACCTGCGTTTGAACAGGAACTTTAGTTACAACTGGGATTCTTAGACATGATTTGGGAAATGGCACCCATGTTACACAACAGTTTGAAGTTTTAATTTGATAATCTATGTGAAAACTTTTCGTAAATAGACATTAAAAAAGTATATGCCTTACTTGGGGTGAGCGTACTCACGGCTGTGACTGAGCCAATGGAAGTCAGCTCCAGCAACTGGCAAAACTCGGCTGAAGCTCCTTCTCTGACTTTGCCCTTGAGTTGGGATCCTGCTTTGCATCAGAATAAATCAAAGCCTATTTAGTCCTAAGCAGGTGCTGCCCCCCACCTCTTGCTGGACCCTGAAGCCCCCTTCCATGTGCTGGCGTAACTGGATGCTCACCGATCCTGCCTACCCCGGACTGGCCTCCACTGCCACCCCATTCTGGCCTTTTTTTCTCACCTACATTTTCGAATTGCAGGTGACCCCTGAATAAGGGTGTCAGAGGCGCCAACCAATCCCCCAGAGTTGAAAATCTGTGTCAGTCACTGTGAAGATGACTTTTGATTCTATTGTATACCCTTCACATCCACAAATTCAACCAACAGCAGATCAAATACAGTAGTTTCATCCAAGGTTGGGGATCTGTGATTGAGAATTCACAGTTGGGAATGTGAAAATACTGTTCTCCATTCGCAGTTGGTTGAACCTCTGATGCAAAACCCAAGAATGCAAAGGACCAACTGCATTTATTGAAAAAAAAATTGCATAGGGGTATAGAGTACAGCATAGGGAATATAGTCAGTAACATTATAATAACTATGTATGGTGCCAGGTGGGTACTAAGCTAATGGGGGGTGATCACTTCATAAGTTATATAATGTCTAATCACTATGTTGTACACCTGAAACTAATGTAATATTGCATGGCAACTGTAACGGAAAAAGAAAAAAAAAACAAGAAGAAAACCATCTGTGTATAGGTGGACCCACACAGTTCACACCCACCCGTGTTGTTCAAGGATCAACTATAGTTCATTTATGTAAAAATACTTATTTTCCATGGCTTTTACAATTGATTTCTCCGGTAATATTTTTATTATGATTTAAAAAACAGTACTGTAAGATGATCACTTATTAAAAAACAAACTTAACTACCAAATCACATATGAAAAATAAAAGAATGATAAAATTATTTTTTTAACACCAAACTCAAAATGGTCCCTAAGACTGCCTTGTGAAGGCTGTCCCCTGAGCACGCGCAGCAGAGTCACATGGGTGCTGCATGCCGTGCAGGCGGCCGCCGGGCTCCTCGGCGAAGTGTCACCACGCTGGCACGTGAGCGTGGTGATCAGCACACAGTCAGCACTTGAATACGTTTGGATTTACGAGGAATCAACAAACGTCACTACAGTGTGACACTTCTCCCTTTTAGTTTCCTCTTCATCCACAGCACGTTCGTTGTTCCCACCTCAGCCAGCCCCGCAGCGTGTCCTGGAGTTGCTTGTAAACTCTGCCTTGAGCTACTTGTTTCCAAGTGCTCCTCCAGCTTCATCCCGTTGTGCGTCTGAACCTCACCACAGAGGAGGGAAGTAAAGTAATTTCGGAGGGGGTGACATGGAGGAAGTGTTGATTACTCATAATAGTAGTGCTAAGTCTCTACATAAGTGGACAGAGGCAAGCTAGAAGTTTTACGGGAAATCTCACAGTAATGCCCTGGCTGGTGTGGCTCCGTGGGTTGAGTTTTGTCCCGTAAATCAAAAGGTCACTGGTTCAATTCCTGGTCAGGACACATGCCTGGGACGTGGGCCAGGTCCCTGGTCGGAGGCAGGCGAGAGGTGACCAGTTGCTGTTTCTCTCTCACATCAGTGTTTCTCTCCCTCCCTCTCCCTTCCCTTCTCACTACAAATAAATTAAAACCTTTAGAAAAAAAAGAAATTTCACAGTATCGTTGCTCAAACAGCTTGTTTCAGTAACATGAATTAGCAGGTTTATTTTCACCATGTTATTTCACCGATCATATTTTACCATGTCTCCTGTAAACAAAAACAGAAAGCTTTAGGATCCCTGAGATAAACATTGAAAAAACAAACTGTGAAAGTAAGCTGACCAAAGAGCCAACTGATTTAAGATGAGACTAAATAGCATGATACATAAAGTATCATGTATCTCTTAACTGACTTGGCAAACTCCTCTGTAATATTGCTGCATGATATTATATTTTTCAGCTCAGTTACCAATTCCGGATGAATAATTAGCAGTCAGCACCTGAGCTGTCTTTCTTCACGATTGTAGGACACGCTGTTTTAGACACCTGGAAATAACAAGGATCCGTGCTCTCACAAGGCCTCGGCTGGCCCTCAGAGGTCACGTCACGGTAAAGCCTCTGAGGCCCGGACGGCCCTGCGATGAAACCGGCTGCCAAGATAAAGCGGGGAACAGCCACACAACGAGGGCTAAGATTTTATTTGCCCTGAGCATAAATTCGTGCACACTTGCTCATTTCTTCATTGGGAAGGTCTGAACTGAGTTTCATTTTGAGAAAACTGTCTTCCCCGAGAAGTGAGCCTGGCAGAAAAGATAGTATGTGAGTAGAAATGGCACAAGAGAAAAACTATTACAAAGAGCTCATACGCTTTGCTCTGATGTTCTACCTTAAGGAAATTACGGCACAGAAACAAATGCAGATGCCAAGTGCAGCTCACGTCAGGCGCTCTTCTCTGCGGCGCAGGTAGTGGGGTCTTATTACCAGTGAGCTGACATCGCAGCTCATTCTCTAACTACTTCTGTTCTTTCCCCTCCCAGCTTTTCCTCTTCCTGGTCATGACCTTGCTCCAACTTCCCACACTGGCTGCGGTATTTCACAGCTCAAGGCCCTTTTCAGCTGGCACCATTTCAGGAATGACCCTCCAGCCCAGAGCCCAGGTCACTATCACCACTTTAGAACTGATTCCAGACTGTCCACTGGGAAAGTCATTGTATTCAGCACAATAAAATTTATGAAATGCGGATTAAAATATGGAGTAAGAAATGTAAAGAGGAGAACAGACAGACACATGGAAACTCTGAACACATACTTTAGCAGAGACTCCACACGTGCAAATGTAGGATAGATACATAAACCATGAGAATTCTGGGGGATTATTTTGTTTCATGAATTCTTGATCTATACAATATTGCTCAACACCTCACAGCCACTGAAAGATTAATTATAAATATATGGAGACCCCTGGGTAGCCAGATGCTTCATTTTCTTCTGAACAGGATTAAAAATGAACAGATTTGTTACAAGACCTAAGACGCTCTAACAAGTCATGACCACTGACATTTCACTCCTGCCTCCTGATCCTTGTCAATTGTTGCCTAAACACACGCTTTAGGAAAACAGGACCTGTCAGTCTGGCGATGATCCTGGCCCCATTTGTTAATAATCCTCAGCAGCAGAAAATGAAGAAACATCACTTTGGGGGAAGCCCCTAAAACCCAGGATAGCACCCAAGGAATTTACCATCTGGAGACACAGCAGGTAAGAACTCTGAGGATTATTCTTACCACACTCTGGAACCAGGAGAAGCTGCGTGGGCACTCGATGCCACACACTATGCTCCAAACCAACAGGGGGCAGTGTGGCAGAATCTGCCCCTCAGAAGAGGAAGCAGTTCACACCAGGGTCCAGGACCAATTCAGGGAGAGGTGCAGCAGCTGTCCTGGATTCCAGGATATGGGAAGTAGCGAAAGCACAAGTTTTAGAGACAGACTGACCCAAATTCTGATTTGCTACTTGCTAACTAGGTGACGTGACCTTGCACAAGTGGCTCCTTGATATCTATTTTTATCATTTATCAAGTGGAATTATTTATATGTTCTTCATAGGGCGATCGTGTGATTTAAAGAAGATAACAGAACCTGTGCTAGCCACATGGATATTCACCCATTTCAGTCTTTGCAAGGGAAGCCTTGACCATTTTCCATGAACGTATGGAAATCCCCTTATTCTTAGACTCAGCAGACTTTAACATTACCTAATATGGTGAGGCGTGCTTTTCTGACTTATTATCCAAAATTTAAACATAGTTTTGCCCTTTAAAGGGAAGACAGGCAGTAAGTCAGATAGTTGTAATTCTCCATATAATTACATGTCTGAAAATGTATGTTCTGAGATCTGTATTTGATGTAATAACTAGAGAGCCTCTGGGCTACTTTTGACCCAAACACATGCGTGTTTTGCAGCAGAGTAGTGGCCTGTGCACACATACACAGGGCATCTGAAAAGTTAGGAAATAGAAGAAACTTATTTTTTAAGAGCATATTAGTTATATTTTCAAAGAATGTACTCAATATATTTTTGTTCCACCTCAGAAAGCTTTTCAGGTTAAGGAGCACTAGGTGTAAAGCAACAGTACCAATTTTTTTTAATCTGAAACAGTTTAATATATACACATTATTTTCTGTTTTCCAGACTTCTTTTGATACATGTTGTGGTACCGTTGGAGGTGATTTTGCCTGCAAATAGTCAAACACCCTTTTTAAGCGGCCATAAACTATAAGAAACACATATAAACACAAAAGAAACTTTTCATAAAGAATATGTATGAAACTAGTTTGGGCACACCCATCTTACTCCTGAAACTCTAGGACTTGGGCCAGTTATCAAACCCTGCTCCTTTATCAGCTCATTGAGAACACGACAGTAATCACGGTACCTGCCTCCTAGGGGTCTGGTCAGTATTAAATGATATGACACATGTAAAGAACTTAGAAGCATTCCCAGGAAATAGTGGGAGCTATTTTCACAGCGATGGTAGTAAATGTTAGCTGTTAACATCAGGAGTGCACACTCAGTACGTGAAAGCTACAGTCGTGATCATTACTGTTATCATTATCACCACTCAGAGACTATGAGTGAATTAGAGAAACTTTCCGTTTTGGGAAATTCCTTATACAATTTTCCAAACCCACCAGACTTGCTCATTGCAGAACATAAAACTAATCTTCCTGCCTGTTAACCAACTCCCTTTATTCATAATATGATCAAAGTGTTTATAAATAGACACCTCCAAGTCAGGCTATAGGGTGCATTTCTTAGGCTTAGTGCTTAAAGTTAAACCAAGAAATGCAAAGAACTCCCCAGAAGCTTTCTGGGCCTTCCCAGCAGTAAGACACAGTTGAATAAAATTTACATTCACACAAACGCTGACACATGCCTTTACGTGCCACGCTCATTTTCAACTTGGTCAGATGGCTCTAATTTCCATGGGCTTTGGTAGCTTCAAGCAGCCAGATTTCAATGAGGCTGTCCAAGTAGTGCATTGCGTTCTTGTCATATCATTTATAGATCAAAAAGCTATAGGATCTTAAAGATAAAATAGGCATCTTCATGATCATCTAATTTGGCTTCCCAAGCAATGGAAGGTTCTTTAGCAGCAAGAATTCCGGGTTAGTCCCTCTGTTTGTGGAGCCTGTGACCAGTGACTGAATCGTTGCTGAACAACTCAAGTCATCACAAAGATGGCTCACATGTTGAACTAGAATTTACTTCTCAGAGTCTTCCACTCACTGATCTTATTTCTGTCCTCTGAAGATAAGACATCAAGTCAGCCTCCTCTTGTCTATGAAGACTCTTCACCCTTCACAAGCTTTAAAACCCCTTGGATTTCTCAACTCTAGTTCTTCGAACCTTTTTTTTTTTTTATTCATTCTTCTGAAGTATGATCGTGAATAGTACAATAGGAATATTACCTCCAAGACGAACATCTGTTGGGTTTGCCTGTCCGGTAGCCATTTCCTTCTGCTTCTACTCAACAGTTTCCTCTTTCATATGGGAACCTACCTCCTGTGGTTTAGGTAGTGATAATTCTATCTGCTGCAACTAACTCTTCCAAACTGGGAGTGGGCACATGGCCTCCATATGGCCATCCCCATCCACCCAGAGTGATTAGCTCACAGATGTGACCTCAGTCAGGTTAGTTAGAGTTCACCTCAGGGCTTTGCTGGAGCTAACGAGAGAGAGGTCTTCATTCTGCTGCTTTAGTAGAACGTGAGTCATAAATGTTGGGGGATGTTTGCTACTCTTCGGTGAGCACCCGTCGACCAGTGGCTCCAACACCCAGGAACAAAAGTGCAGACACTGGAAGGGGCAGATTATTCCCTGCAGTGAGCACTTGGCTCCAACATGCAACAAGTTGGTTTATCTCTGGAATTGGTATGGCACCCAGGGCTTTGCTGTGGCTGTTGTTGAAGTTTACTGTCACCTTCAACTTCAATCAAAGCTAATGAACTCACCTTCCTTACTTCTGCCAGACCAGCGGATCACGATGCAGAGTCCAGCTTCCACATGGCATCCGCTCCCCAGCAGCAACCCCGTTCCCCTGAGAGTAGGCGCCTGAGAAGCTGGTGTCATCGCTGTTTGGGTTTGGGAACCCTTGGTTGCAAGGAGAGAAACTGACATAATCAGCACAGAGAGTAAGAATGTTTACTGGAAGGATACAATGGCACATGTAAATGAAAGCTTCCTCTCCTTTAAGTTGGATTTGATTTATTTTGATTCAATGTCTCAACATACTGACATTATTATAAATCTTTATTCTATCATCATTTAAATTAGTTGTTTCTGGCAGGTGTGTATCTTCTGCATAATTTTACAGGAATGACTTCTATGGTTTTATTAAGCTATTAATACAAAAGCTGAGGAAGATGAGGCCTCCGAGTCCTGTGGCCCATCATTGGAAATTTATACAGGTTAATCTGACTGTTCCTTAATATCTTTTGGGTCTAGTTAGCCAGCCAGCAGAAAAACTGGCTAACATTTCTCTAATCTGGTATACATTTCACCATCTTAAACATAACGAATCTCAAAGGAGACTTTGAAAAATACTTTTCCTAAAAGAGAAAAGAAACAATCCACTATACCTGGCATCCACTATCCCCTCACTTCTTCCCCATGGTATCTTCTCCCAAAGAACTTGTCAGTTTCAATTGTCACTGTCCGTCTTTCCAATAAGACTCAGATCCCTGAGGCAGCCAAGCTCAGTGTCTATAGTAGCATATTGACGTTTCCCTGGTCCATTATTTGTTACAAAGTAGGTTCTAAATCTTTTATCTTGCATGTTAATGATCGAGGAAAATTTACTTAATTAGAAAAAAGAGGTATTGTGGGTAGGGGAGAGAAAGCGAGATGGAGATGTTTGCTCTAATCCAGAAAGGATTAGTTTGACCTTTTTTTCTTTTTTTTTTTTAAAGATTATATTTATTTATTTTTACAGAGAGAGGGGAAGGGAGGGAGAAATAGAGGGAGAGAAACATCAATGTGTGGTTGCCTCTCATGCGCCCCCTACTAGGGACCTGGCCCGCAACCCAGGCATGTGCCCTGACTGGGAATCAAACCAGTGACCCTTGCTTCACAGTCCGGCACTCAATCCATTGAGCCACACCAGTCAGGGCAAATATTAGTTTGACCTTATAAAAAAATGTATAAAATGGTGGCATTGGTTTTTGTTAACCAATATTTACTTTCATTCAAAAACAGGCGTGTCCTTAGAATTATTCTTATGCTTACAAACCATGATTAGGAAATTGGAGGACAATACATAGATTAGGTAGAAGGAGATGGCAGAGAAAAATAGAGGACACAGGCTGGGATGGGATACAATGAACTACAGAGAGGCAAAAGGCAGAGAAAAGGCTGGGAACACAAAGCACAAAACTTGTCTGACCCCCAGCAGGTGAATCCAGTCACCCTCTTCCCGAGCCAACGGCCCAGGCACAAGGAAGGTTCTGATTTGGCTTCTGTGAACTGGACTCCAGGATGGAGAGGAGATAAGCTATTCACATACATAGGAGATACCACTTGTCACAGACTGAATGTTTGTGTCCTCCGAAAATTCAAATGTTGAGACCAAATTCCATTGTGATGGTGCTGGGAGGTAGGGCCTTTGGGAGCTAATTAGGTTTAAGTGAGGTCCTGAGGGTTAAACCCTCAGGGCTGAGATTAGTGCCCTTGTAAAAGAGACCCCAGGGAGCTTCCTGGGTTACCCCTTTCACCTTTGGAGGCTCATCAAAAGGCAGTGGACTATGACCCAGGAAGCTGGGCTCAGCAGGCACCTAATCTTTAGTGTCTTGATCTTGGACTTCCTGGCCTCTGGAACTGTGAGCGGTCAATTTCTGTCGTTATGAGCCACAGTATAGTTCTCTGGTATGGAGGCTCAAAAGGAGTAAGACACCACTATTCAGATTTTATAACTTAGGGAGCTGAATGTGCTTCACATGAACTGGAATGCATCATCATATATATGGGAATAATTTCTACAGGCAAACTATTGAACTTTTACGAAATGCGTATTTTAATTTCTACAATAACCCTAAGAAATGATCTATCACTCTCCCTCTCTTTTCTTTCTTTCTTTCTTTCTTTCTTTCTTTCTTTCTTTCTTTCTTTCTTTCTTTCTTTCTTTTCTTCCTTTCTTTCTTTCTCTTTCCCTTCCTTCCTTCCTTCCTTCCTTCCTTCCTTCCTTCCTTCCTTCCTTCCGATAAAGAAACTGAGCATTAGACATGTTAAATAACAGCCTTAGGTCAATTTGTGATGTTGCTGGAATGTGACTCCATGCCATCATCGCAGGGCTCACACGAGTACCCCAAGCTCTGATATCTCAGGACTTGATTTACAGCCACCAGGGACTAATAGGTTAAATGTGTTTATCATTACCTCTTTTCAAGATGCCCACATTGTTCTTTTTAAGTGGCATTGAACTCTATTTTATTACTCACTGTTTCTTCAATAAGGTTTTTAATAAACATCAAGGTTTGGACCTTCACTTGAAAGCAAGGAGCAAACCCCTTAGTAACTGGCGGTGATGTTCGCCACCCTGCAGTCTGAAGGATCTGCCCTGGCTTGCTCACATATTGAAAGGAAATGCAAGTGGCCCATGCCAAATCCCTGATCACAGACGTGGGGACGAGATGATGAAAGGCTCTGGTCAAGACAAACACAACATCTGGCTGAAGATTTTAGATTTTTCCCCTTCTTTGTTTTTTTCCCCCTCAAGTGTCATTGTGTTACCTTCAATTAGTATTTACAACCCTTGAAAGTAAAGCCGAGTCATTGGTCATGCTATCTATGTTCTTTCTGCATTACCATTTGTTATTGTAAATGCCATTATGGAGCAAAAAGAGAGAAAGAAAAATAAAAATTCCACTTCTCCCAGAAAGTTTGCAACTTACAATGTTTATAAAGGTAATTAGCAGACTCTATAACTGGGCATGACTTCATTTCTTTAAAAATTAATCAAATATTAAGTGAATCTATTATTATGGATAATTATTTAACGAAACCATTAGCATGAAGTTCCTAAAAGCAAAATACAACCACCTACACCATAACTCAAAGGATGCGATTTTCCCACAGAAACTACATTATCAGCAATGCAGTTGCTAAATGTTAACACATTCACACTAAGAACGCTGCACACCTAAGGCCGTTTTCCCAGGAGCAGTGTTTCTGCTCTTCCTCTTCTAGGTTCCTGCTTCCCCTCTTCGTTTTGGTACTTCCCCAACTACTGCTACAGAAACTGATGTTCAGTTTGGAGCTGCATGGAGAATTCTGATTCTCAGTATCTCTGGGTAGTAGAACCGCCCCCAGCAACTTGCGCTGCCTGAGAACTGGGAAAGGGTTGGTTGGTTCTAACCCTCCAAGGAGTTCAGGTAGCTCTCAGTTGCCCGGGGGAATGCTTCAAAGTCTCCTTCATCAGATCCCAGAGGCAAATCAATAAGGGGGTCCCAAATCAATCATATTGTTTTGATTCAGGTGGGCTGGGCTCGCTGGAACTATTGTTAATGATGAAGATCCTAACTCAGATGCAGGAGACAAGGTTCCAACTGGAGAGTCGCATATGTTGTTTTGCTTAAAGGCATCATTCTTTGCTTGTTGTTCTTACCCTGTTTTTTTTTTTTTTTCTGGAGACTTGTGTGGTATCTGAAATTGTGTGTCATGTGAGGACCTATGAAGTATAGAAGGACAGTGAGCTATGGGAATAAGGTGGTTAAAGATAAGATTGTGACACTTGATGGCAAAGACAAGGGACATCCATTCGCTTAGCGGATATGCAAGAGAGATTTAATCCTGGCTGTCAAAACCCTGTGAACAAAGAAGCCCATAAACATAAGAAATTTGGTAAGCCCTAGCCAGGTGGCTTAGTTGGTTGAAGCTTCATCCTGTACACCAAAAGGCTGCAGGCTCGATTTTCAGTCAGGGCAATACCTAGATTGCAGGAGCGATCCCCAGTCAAAGCACATATGGGAGGCAACCAAGCAATGTCTCTCTCTTCCTCTCCCTATTCTCTCTCTCTAAAATCAATAAACAGCCCTGGCCCTGGCTGGTGTTGCTTAGTGATTTAAACACCAGCCTGTGAACCAAAAGGTCACCAGTTCGATTCCCAATAAGGGCATATGCCTGGCTTGTGGGCCAGGTCCCCATTTGGGGGAATGGGGGAGGCGACCATTGTGTATCTCTTGCACAATAATGTTTCTCCCCCTCTCTTCCCCTCTCTCTAAAAGTAAATAAATAAAATCTTTAAAATAAACATATCTTTGGGAGAGGATTAAGAAGAAATTAGGCAAGGTGCATGCCACATATGACAAGTGCAAAGTAACCACAGCAGGGGCAGAGTGGGTCTAATGCCAGGCTGAACTCACTGCCTCAGCAGCCTTGTCAGGATCAGGAGAGAAAACTAAGAGTGGGTGTGGGTCTTCCGATCGAAGCTCACTGGGGAGCCAGGGAACCCCAGCAAGTACAGAGGCAGCACAGAAGTACACTGTGTCCCAGGGTGTGAGGTTGCTAACCAAAACATAACTCTGCCTTCTAGGGTCTAAAAAGCCACCCAAAATAGAACTGCCACTTGTCAGTGGCAGTGTGACCCCCTCATCTCCCTTGTCTCCGCCAGCCTCCGCCATTCTCTGCCCTCCTCAGCTTTCACATGGCCCACTGAAAAACACCCACTCTAAGTCTCAGATTTCTAGTACCTTCCTGCTTCCAAGCTCTCCTAGTACAGCAATCTATGTATGAAACAGTCCAAATTTTGAGAAAAAAAATTCCTGGGAGAGTGCATTCGTGTAAACCAGGTGTGAGGGCTACTCCTAGAAGTCATGAATGGGACCAGCTTCACGGAACAAGGCTACAGCAGGGTAACCTAGGTGACGGTGAGATGAACGGCAGCACGGAAACGGGATGTAAGACATGGAAGGGAGAGGGAAGAGCACATGCGTCCATTCCACGAACATGTGTTGAGATCTTCATGCTCCAAGCACCATGCTTGTGCTTTGAATTCAACTACTAAAGAGCTTCTCATCTAATGAAATTAAACTTATAAACACCCACCTGTGGTGAAATGGGATAGATGCTTTCACAGAGAGGTTTGCATCAATTGCCATGTGGAAACGAAGAAAAGAGAATTAATGCCCCCTGAGTGGCTCAGAGAAATCTTCAAAGGAGCTGGTTTTATGACTAAGTCTGGAAAAACCTGCAAGATTTTTACAACAGGCAGGTATAGAGAAGCCTTCTTTTGATTCTCCTAACAGTGCGGTGAGATGTATTGAGCAGACTGTCTCTGTTATATAAGTGAGAAAACAGAATCCTACAAAAGTTTAATTCATTGACCAAGACCACATACCCAAGGTGGAGTAAATCCCAGGCTTGATCCTGAGGATTCTGACCCCTAGCTCACTGCTTTTTCTGTTAGTTTAGATTGTGTTCTGTGGAGAGATGAGAGGACGGGCCTGTTCCATTGCCAGCAGTATCTTTTGTGCTGTGGTTTAACCTGCCTCTCGTAGGTGTGGTCTCCATCGCTTCCTTTGCAAAAACTCCTGCATTTAGAACATGTGTCAGCCCAAGTCTTGATGGAAAACCAATGACAACTCAAATAAACTGACTAAGGTAGAGTTTAATAAAGGGGTCATTCACAGAGGTGTGAGCAGGGTTTCAGGGACCAACAGGGGATACTACAGGACCCCCAAACTGGCAAGAGCAAGGATCCATTGTCACCATTACCACCACTAGGTCTGAAGGGCAACGTGGGAGTGGAGTTATTAGAACCCAGAGGGGGTGGCGTGGAGAAGCCACCTGGCAGGAACTGTGGCTTTCATTGCAGGACAGTCAACCCATGGCAACCGTGATTTCACTGTCTTCTGGCTTCAGAAGTCCCACCAGTGCCTTACATCAGCCAAACCCACCGGGAATCAGAAGGCATGCAGACCCATTGATGAGATCCAAAAAGGTCAGCCTTCCTGGGCAAGATCGCATTAGAGAAGGGTGGGCAGTGAATCCGGACAGCTGAACAAGAACCATCTGCTCCGGGAATAAGGGGGGTCAATGTGGGAGGCGAGGGGTGGTTTCTGATCTGTCTGTTTCATGCTCCTTTCCCACCCACACACACCTCTGACACCACGGACACACCCCACGTTCTTTTCTCCCTTTCCCTTGATATTTCCTCTTGCATTTTGGAAATCTGACCACTCAAGTCATGACTCTGGGTTTTCAGCCAGGAATTCACTCCAGGCCCATGGAGCCAAATCTATTTCATCTCAGCTTCTTGGTCATTGCAAGTCCTGAACTGAACTTCAGGGTGTATGCCTGCCAAGGTGAAGGATGAGTTGCAAAGGAAGTACTTATATGATCCTGTAGTGTTCCAAACCATGTTCTTTTCAAGGACCTTCTTGGTATAGTCAGAGCCACTGCTCTATGGGATCATTTTGAGGAAAAAATCTTAGAGGTCCAAGCTGAAGTTTCTCATAAGCTCTGCCTGGATGAGCCAGTGACTGTACTGTACCAGCAGCGGTGAGTCTGCGCTCTTCTTTGCTCAGCAGAGAGGGCAAAGGTGGGCCAACCTGCAGGTGGCAGATGAGTGCATCATGGCGGCCAAAGAATGCTCTTAGAGGAGACTGGCTGGAAAAAGTTCTTTTTTCTCTCTCAAAGGAATCAGGACATCTGAAAGTTTATTTTTGTGGAGAAATAATTCCCTTTTATTTTTGGCTCATGAATGAAATTTGCCTTGATTTCTATTTTTGAAAAAAATTCATGGGCATGTAAATTATAGTTTTAATCATATTCAGTAATATTTTCCCTCTCAGAGCCTTGCTAGGAAAGCCACTTCTATCGTGAACCAGAAATGGGGCTGTTTAAAAGACGTAGGTGGGTGGTAATATTTATTTTATATCATGAAGATTAATTTCACAAAATCTGATGTTTTACCTCAACTATGTACCCACTAAAATGAACCAGAATCTTATACTTGGATGATGTTGCAATTCTGTACCTTAATCAGAGGCCTCAAGTCAACAGTGGGCAGGTAGGATGTTTCTGCAGAAATGTTGGTTCGCAGTTCATTGCTGCATGTTCCCATCTTCTCTCTCACGTTTGCCCATCTGAGTCCCGTAGACGCTTCTAGCTGATTATTGATCGACTGGGAGGCCATCCACCCATGTTAGTCTCCATCATGAACTTTGCCCAGTCATCTAAATATTTTTTACTTCTTTCGCACACGAACAGCAGGTCAGCTGTGTTGGCATCATTCCATCCTGGAGATAGCCCAAAGAGGCACAGGGAGGACTCCACGTGGGTGCTAAGGTGGAAGTACAAAATCTTTCACAATTGGACATTTTGCAGAAAAGGGAATTTTTGGGAGAAAAAAAAAAGTTGGGTTTCTTTTTTTCAGAAACAAAATGTCTGTTCTTTTATCTTCTCCTATGCCTTCCCTTTTAACTTCTTTTTTTTGGCTGAACTTCTATAGAGTTGGAAGGAAGTTTTGAATAAGTTTCTAATGTGTCAATTGGCAAAGCTAAAGGGCTTCATGAAATAATGGCCATGCTCTAGTCCAGCGATTTTCAACCAGTGCACCGCAAGAATTTTTTAAAAACATGCATTACCTGACTATTCAGTTAAAGGCACTGAGCTCTTTTTCCTTAGATTGTCAAATTTTTTTTAAATGGCAAAAGCCAACACAACAATAGCCATCCATCGTGCATGAATCAAAATTATACCTATTTTGGGGGCAGATCTGCAAAACACATGGTATGTTTTCTGGTGTGCCACAGAATTTTAGTAATTACTTTATGTATGCCATGAGATGAAAAAGGTTGAAATCGCTGCTCTAGTCTAATATCTGGTATGTGAAGGTATGAACGTCAAGTCAGATGCAGGCTAACTCCTGACCTAGGAAGTTTCCTTCTCTTCTGCTTTTGCCCTATGGCTAGTGTCTCAAGACACATGTAATCCAATTAACCCCATGCCTTTGCATGTTTGAGCCTACCGAAACAACCAACTCACTTGACTGCAACTCCCTCAGTGGCCAACCCGGGGAAGCTAACTAGTTCTTAGCAGATGTGAGCAGAGAACTAGGGGGGTCAGTGTATAACTAATTCCAGGTAAAGTATTTGCATTTAACCTGGGACTTCTTGGAGATATTGCTCAAATATACAAACGTCACTCTAATGGTGAGAATTTGGAGAGCTTTAGCACGTGATTGGGCAATTGGGCCTTTGTTAGACAAGGCCTTTTGGAAGGCTTCAACTCTTGTCATTTTAACCTCAATGATGCCCCTTTGCATAGGGGTGATGCCTACAGTCTTACGGCAGGACCATCAGGGTCTGAGGTCAGAACCTCCAGCCTGCAGACGCAGATGTGGAAGGAGTTCGTAGTGCTTCAGCTTTGTTTGTTTGGTCTTTGAACCACACAGGCCAGACGGCACTCAGTAAGATCCAAGATTAGTGGCACTGCTGCTTGATGACTAATGCAATTAAAGAAGTCTCGGCGCTGGCACAGCACCACAATAACAAATCCCATAGTGTCGAATGCTTCTGCCAGATGGATTGCTCAAACCTTTGGAAGTGCACTCAAGTACACATACTTAATCACTGCAGGCCCAATTCGTGGAAAAATGACATGGTACTTGTGTGGGCGGAAGGTTCCTGTCACTTTTGGGGGGCAATCAATCCCGTTGTCAGCTTTCAAAGCCAATATTGTCCTGATTTCCTCTCTCATGGGCTAGGGGTATCGAAGTATTAGAAATACAATGAATTTGAGAGATATAATATTTTTTCCAAATATCTTAGATTTTTATAGAACAGGCCTGATTTCAAATATCCTGTCCCCCTGCCTTTTAAAGTACATTCTGTACTCATTAAATTGGGTCCCAATTTTTACTTTAAATGTAGGTTATAGCATTTCTTCTATTCAGTTTATTAAAGAATGCAACTAACCTGCTCAGGAGGGATGTATGTATTGCAAAATAAGTTAAGCCTCATTGAGGCTCCAGCTCAGCTGAAGCTGTGAGTCCTGGGCAGATCATGGAGGTGCTGCCAGGAGTTACTGGACCCTGAAGACCATCCCTGGATCTCAGGTTAACAATCTATATTCTCATCTGAACTGTGGGAAGTAAGGGTAGCTGGCTGGTGGCATTCCTACCTGAAGGACACAATGTTGTCCAAACCAGCACATTGCCAGGCCGTCGCTGTGCTTCGCCAGGGAGTTCACTCGTCAGTGGCTTGTGCTACATGAGTTGCAACTAAAAAAAACACAGTCCAAGCAAGGCCCGCTATCCTCTGATTACATTTTTGAACCATAATCCAAATATGGTGTGCACAACTATCATCCTTTACCTATAGCCCTGGAGAAAGAGAAAGGTATTTACCCGTGGGATGTAGGAAGCAGAAAATATTTTGATTTCTTGAGTGCTTAACAGTGCTGTGAACCAAGGACATTGTCGTCCAAAGATTGTGAATGCTCTGAAAGTCAAGCAGACAAATCGACCTTAGCATCTAGGCTTTCTATCATAATGTACTTGGTGAATATGAAGAGTATGTCACTAAACTTTCAACCACCACACAGTTCTTCCTATGAATACAGGAGTGGAGGCTGGAGAGACTGCATGCAAACTTGCTCGGAGATGGGGATGTGCCCTGAAGGATATTCTGAAATACAAAGCAAAGATTATTTTTGCAGCTGGAAATGCTTGGGGTAGAACTATGCCTGCTATCTGCAGTTCCACACACCCAGGCAGTTATGATGGTTTTGGACCATTTATGCCAGATTTCAAAATCATTCCACGTAATGATCTGCCTGCTCTTGAGCATGTTCTTCAGGATCCAGACATCACCGGGTTCATGATAGAATGAATTCAGGGTGAAGCGGGCACTACCGTTTCCTATCCAGGCTACCTAACGGGCATGCAGAAGTTCTGCAGCCTGCATCAGGTTCTGCTTATTGCTGATGAAATACAGACAGGATTGGCCCAAACTGGTAGATGGCTGGCTATTGATTATGAAATGTCAGACCTGATCTATTCCTTCTTGGAAAGGCACTATCTGGTGGCTTACGCCCTGCCTCTGCAGTATTGTGTGATGAGGAAATAATGCTGATCATTACACCCGGGGAGCACGGGTCAACATACGGTGGCAATCCTCTCGGTAGCTGAGCAGCCGCAGCATGCCTTGAGGTTTTGAAAGAAGAAAACTTTGCCAAAAATGCAGACAAAATGGGTGTCATCTCAGGAAATGAACTCATGAAGCGACCCTTTCTGACACTAACCACTGTTGCTCTCAGAGAAACCAAAGATTACTGCAACTCTGAGATAATGGACTTCCGGCCAAGCCGACCCTCGGCAACATCATCAGGTTTTCATCTCCGCTTGTGATCAAGGATGAGGAGACTCAGGACTCCCTAGAAATCATTGTCTAGGCCATCCTGTCTTTCTAAGGGTGGTGACGGCCGGGGGTCTGGGGGCCTGCTGCAGACAGGCAGCTTGGTGAAGTCCTGGAAAAAGCCTCTGTGTTTCTGCCTTAACACAGGCATGTTCCACTTACCCTGTGTCTTCAAGGACTTTTTAAAAGTATATATTGTTTTCAGTTCATACATAATACAAGGACATTTGCAATTAGGCAGTCTGCTGTGTAAGAGAATGTAATGGCATCTACATTCAATTAAGTGTTTTCTGTGCTTTCTTTTAATCAAGCCCTGTATAATTTATTTACATTTTTATAATTTCCTTACTGATGTAAATATATTATATTTCAAAAAGTTATATGGGATTTTACAAAGAAGACTGGTTTAACCTTATAAAGTTGAATTATAATCATTGAATTTTAGGAAGGATTAAGTGATTAACCTTATATAAACTACTAGCTTTAAATAAACTTCATATTGGGTTAGCCAAAAAGTTTGTTTAGTTTTTTCCGTAAGATGGTTCCAGTAGCACTTAGTCATCTTTAACTTCATTTGAAACAGTTTTGTTGGATTGCATGTGACAGCTGTCATATCAGAGTGCATTTAGAAAATACTTATCAAAATTGGTGAATTTTTGTGTAGCCATTTTAATATTGAAAATGCAAGAACATAAGCAACATCTTAGCATGTTATGCTTTATTATTTCAAGAAAGGCAAAAATGCAACCGAAACACACACACACAAAAGGATTTGCGCAGTGTACGGAGAAGGTGCTGTGGCTGACTGAAGTGTCAAATGTGGTTGGCGGAGTTTCATGGTAGAGATTTCTCTCTGGATGATGCTCCACAGTTGGGTAGACCAGTGGAAGTTTATAGTGATCAAATTGAGACATTAATTGAGAATAATCAATGTTATAGCACATGGGAAATAGCTAACAAACCCCAAATACCCAAATCAATAACGTTATTGGTGAAATTGAAAAACATATCTTTTATTCCACAGAAAAAACATATGGACTTTTTGGCCAACCCAATATTAGTCAACACCAGAGTCAGTGTCATTACTTTGAATTAAGAATTAATGTTTAACATTTCCAAATTATGTTTTGTGTTGTTATAATTTTTTATGAAATACTTATTTTCAGTTTTTATTGACATTTAAAATAAAGTTTATATTTTAAATGTCAAAAAAATCTTAAATAATTTTAAAAAACCTAATCAAGTACATTGTTCAGTCTACTTATCCCCAATAAATCAACGAGACAGTCCATGTTTCCTTCTGTCAATATTCATTACATGCAAGGTACTTGAGAAATGGAGCGTCAACATGTTGTGATATCTCTCCTCAAGGAGTTTAGAGTGCAGTTGAAGAGGCAAACTGGCACTCGTGAATGGCTGTGAATAAGAAGTGTGGATAAATAAACATGATAACTGATGTTACATGACATTGATTGCTACTATTATTCAAGTTCAGGGAGAAAGAAACTACTACAGGAAAAAATAGACAAACTTTTCAAGGAGCTGGCATATGACTAGACCCCTAAGGTCTTACTTGGCTCAGGTAGACACAGAGGAAGAGCGTCTATGCAAGCAAAGAGACTGTGGTGGGCATGCATGCTAAGGAAAGGATGAAGGAGTGGAGGGTTTGACTGGGAGAAAGGAGACACCAAATTAAGCTACGTAAGGTTAGCCTATGGAATGTCTTCAGATAGGCAGAAACATCAGGCTTTGTGGTGTAGTCTACGGGGAACCACTGAAAGATTATAATGAAAAGCTTAATTTCTTGACCCTTTGGCTGGAAGATCTTCCATTATGATTCAAGAGGTAGTAAGGAGGCCTGAGACTAACTTAGTTTAAATGTAATGGAAAAGGAAGGAGAGATGGGAATGATGTTGAAAAGGATCTATCAGGACCACATAGGAATCAAGGGAAGACTGGGTCACAGCTTGTCCAGGCCCAGCCAGGATGCCCATGGGAATCATGGAATACATCTAGTTCCGCTGAATTGAAACAACACTCATGCCACTGACAGAGAGATGACTTCAAAAGCGTCTCGGTTTGGGAAAGGAAATGAATTGGATCTCGAATTCATGGACTGTGAGGTGATGAAGGGAAGTTAAAATCTCTCTTAGATAATCAAAGAAGTACATATAGCTCAGGTGGGAGGTCATGAAAAGAATCACCTGTGCCCTGACTGGTGCGGGTTGGGCATCATCCCACAAGCTGAAAGGTCACCAGTTTGATTCCTGGTCAGGGCACATGCTTGGGTTATGGACCAGGACCCTGGAGGGAGGCGTGTAAGTAGCAGCCAGTTGATGTTTATCTCACTTATAGATGTTTATCTTTCTCTCTTTCTCCCTCCCTTCTCCTCTCTTTAGAAATAAAATCTTTAAAAAAAAGAATCAGAAATAAGCCAGGTACTAAAAGACAAATACCATATCATCTCGCCTATAAGTGGAATCTAATCAACAAAACAAACAATTAAGCAAAATAGAACCAGAGACATGGAAATAAAGAACAAATTGACAGTAGCCAGAGGGGAGGGGACAGGAGAAAGGAGGGGAGGAGTCAAGTCAAGGAACATGTGTAAAGGACCCATAGAGAATGACAAAGAAGGGGGGAGGACTGAATGTGGGAGGTGGGGGGTGGGTAGGGCAGGGGAGAGTAATGGGGGGAAAATGGGGACAACTGTAATTGAACAACAATTTTTTTTTTTAAAGAATGACCTGCATGAGCGTAATACTGAAGCCATGGTAACTGCTGATGCCTCCAAGGAACAGAGCCTGTGTGTGCCCAGGGCGAAGCTTTACTGCTCTCATCCCTTAAGGCTGAGGACAGGTACAGTCCGTGCAGAAGGCCTGCCCCGCACCGGGAGACCTTGCGGTGACAGAGCTGTGCACGTCGGCCTATCATACTTGATCAAATGGCATTTCATTTTGAAACTCTGTGAGGGAACTGTTTTTAAAATGTGTTAACTTCCACTAAATTTAAAAAGTAATTTCTCAAAGTTAATGGGATAGGTCAGCCTCCCAGCCTGAAGCACTATGTCAATCCACCATAAACATGTCTCACCACCTTGTTTCAAATCTAACATAGGTGATCACACGCAACTACCTTGCTAAGTTGCACAGTTGTTACTATCTTGATTCTTAGATGAGAAAACCAAAGGCCACAGAAACCTGTAGTTTGATCCAGATCAAATAGTGAGTGGCGGAAATAAAACTGTAGCAAGGGGGTTTGACACCAACGTTGCGCTCTTTGAGCTACGTGTTTGGGGGTCATGTTCAACAACAATGCTTGAAGGTGGGGACTCTTCCAAAAAGCCAGATGAACAAATCCCTGCAATGCTAGATCTCCAAAAATATCCTCAAAAGAAGCAGATTGCTAACTTCTCTCTGCTTCCTACACCCCCTGAACACGTGGGTGCGCACACATGTACACGTGCCCAAATCTCCTGAAAGGCCTGTCCAGGTCAGGAGTTGAATTACAGTCCATTGCAGGTGCGTAGGTGTGGGATACAGGACAAGCAATCAGGCTGCTACACATTCTTAGTTAATAAATGTAGGTGCTTCTCTGTTCACAAATTTTCAACTCACAACCATCTGTGTGATGAGCAAAGCTACTTTTCCAGGCAAAAGCCCACCAACCTTGCTCTACACCAACAGATGACACCAGGGTTGGGCAGAGAAGTTTTAGTCTCAACTAAAGTTAGTGAGCCTGCGGCCAACATGATAAACTTGGGCGGGTAAAGTAAATGAGTGACGTGATACCAGGGTAAGGCCACAAAGAGTGAAAAAAGCCGTGATGGACCGGGCGCTGCACGGCTATGAAAACAGGGCAGCGACCTCCCAGTTCTAGCTGATGGCTATCATGAAGGTTTGGGGGCCCACCATTGCAAGGTTTTCGAGATGTTATGAAAATTCATGTGAAAATCTTAGTCCTTATGTAAAATTTCCTGGCTTTTGAATTTTGAAGCTAATTCACATTTTACAAAAGTGCTCCACAGCCCAGACACACCCACATCTGCAGGCCAGATTACTTTGTGATTTTTGAGTTAGTTTACTAACATCATTAACTCTTTCATGCCCAGAAAGTGCAAAGCTTTTGGAAATTGATGAAAGTGATAAGAAATTGATGAAAGTGAAAAGGGGGCAAGAAAGTGCGAAATTCTGAACTAATGTCACCAAATAGGCACATTCTCTGGAGAAATCTAATTTTTCATGGATGTGTCTACGTTAACTGATTCCAAAGTAGTGCTTTGGATTCATGAACAGGTAAACTTAAAAACAGCTTTTAAGAACCCTATGTGTTCATCAAGACAGAAACACAAACAACAAATATTTATATTGTAAATCTTGTTTGAAAAGGGATTCTCCTAACGCGTTTATGACAGGAATGGTGCTCTGTTCCCCTGAAAAAGCCCACCTTGACAACGGGATAGACTGGAAGGCCCACATGCGCACCAATGACTCGAAATGCACAAAGGTGCAAGAGACCTGAGGAGGCCAACTCCCAGACTCTTGACAGAGAATCCAATGCTAAGGTGAATGTAGGAACTGAGGGAAAGATAGTGATGTAGCTTTGTAGTATCATACTTCTATTGTTTTATATTAAATTGATATTTGTACCTGTTTATACCATTTTATACTAAGCATTTGAGAGCATGCATGTCAAGATTTCCTTATTTTTTTATTTAAAAATAATTTTGAGAAAGATTTCTACTCTAGCCATGATTAAATAGCTGAGACTAGACTTACCCCCTAACCATAAAGAAAAACAAAACTAGACACAAGCCCTGGCTGGTGTGGCTCAGTTGATTGAGTGTTGGCCTGCGAACCGAAGGGTCGCTGGTTCAATTCCTGGTCAGGGCACAGGTCTGGTTGTGGGCCAGGCCCCCAGTTGGGGGCATTTAAGAGGTAGCTAGTTGATGTTTCTCTCCCTCTTTTTCTCCTTCCCTCCCTCTCCCTAAAGGTAAGTAAGTAGAATCTTTTTTGAAAAAATAGATAAAATATGGAAGGAAATAGTTCTGGGATATTAGATAATAGGCAACACAGGACTGTGATCTCTGAGAGAATGGAAACGAATGAGGGGAATCTGGTGATCACCCCAACTATCAGTTTGGATGCTTCTCTGGACCACGCAACATAAAGAGAGAGAGACCCCAGGTAGAGTTTGCAATCTTACTGTATTTGAGGAGATAGAGATTGACAAGATTGAGTTGACGAGAACTTGTGAAGCAGCGTATGGCGGGGGGTGGGGGGACAGTGTGTGGAGAAAGAGTTTCAGAAAACTTCAAAAGGATAAAAAAAACCACATCAAATATAAATAGTCTAAACACCCCGAGATATATCATGATCATGCTAATACTACAAATAAATAAATCAGAACAAATTTAAGCTGGACTTTGTATATTAATGCCAGGCAAAATAGATCTCACAGAAAAGAATGCTATCAAAGATAAAAAGATTTTTTTATAATGATAAAGGCTAACTAACCCAGAGAACATAGCAATCATAAATGTTTATGCAACTAATAACAGATCTCCAAAATACATGGAACAAAACTACTAGAACTACAAGGAGAAATAGATAACTACAAATATAATTGGAAAGCTCAACACTCCTTTCTTGACATGTTTACACAAGTTGACATAAAATCAGTAAGGATATAGAAAATTTAAACAAGTCTGTCAACCAGAGTGATCTAATCGACATTTCCGGAACACCCCACTGAGTAACGGCAGCATGGAAGGTCAATCATTCTTCTCACGAACACTAAAAACATTTACCAAGATAGACCTTATTCTGGGTGCACAACACAGTACAAATCTCAAAAAATAGAACAGGATTTAAGTCGTACAGAGTACGTTTTCTGACCAGAATTAAATTTAAAATCCATAACAGAAAGTTACATTTAAAAATCTTCGAATATTTGGAAACCACGTTACTTACTTTTAAGTAACCCATGGGCCAAAGAAAAAGTTAAATGATAAATTAGAAAATATTTTGAACTAAGTGAAAATGAAAACATAAGATTCTCGTACTTGTGGGAGGCAGCTAAAGCAGTACCAGAAAGTATTAAGAAGAGGCAATAAGAGATTATTGTGAACCACTTTAAACTAACAAATGCATGTCAAAAGATTAGACAACTTTAATTAGTTCAACAAATTCTTGAAACACAAAACTTATCACACAAAAAGAAATAGATAACCTGAATGGCCTTATAGCTATTTAAAATATTTTAATTTGTATTTAAATATTTTTTTCCACAAACAAAACTCCAGGCCCATGTAGTTTAAAGGGGAATTCTGTCAAACATTTAAGAAAGAAAGAATATCAGTTCTACCCAAACTCTTCCAAGAAATTGATGAGGAGTGATTGCTCCCCAGTTTATTCTCTGAGACCAGCATTACTATGACAAAGACATTTTAAGAGAGAAAAAAGACCCACACTTACACGATTGATTCATTTTTTAAGGTGCTGAGGTAATTCAATGGAGAAAGACATAAAGGAATAGTGCTGGACATCTGAGTGCAAAAGAAAAAAAAAAGAACCTCAACACTTACTTTATACCACATATGAAAATATAAAAAGTAACTCAAATTGGGTCATAGTCCTAAATGTGAAATGTAAAATTATATAACTTCTAGAGAAAAATGTAGGAGAAAACCCTTGTGTCCCTGTGATGGGTAAAGGTTTCTTATGATACAACAAGAATAAAAGAGAAAAAAAATGATAACTTTTACTATGTCAAAATTATAAACTTCTGATCTTTGAAAGATACCCTAAAGAAATTTAAAAGACAAGGAATAAGCTAGGAGAAAAACACCTCAAAAATGGTATTTTGGGGAGGTGCATTTTGCAAATATCCAGAATACATAAAGAACCCTTAGAACTCAGTAATAATAATACAGATAAAATAATTCCATAAAAAATGGGCAAAATATTTAAACAGACAGTTTACTAAAGAGCTTTGTTAGAAAATAAGCACTTAAAAGATACTCCATAGCAAGTTAAGGGAAATGCAAGTGAAGTCCACAATGACACATCTATTGGAATGGCTAAAATTTTAAAATCTGAAAGTACTAAGTGCTGATGAGGATGTGCAACAAATGGAGATTCATACATTACTGGTAAAAATACAAAACTGTAATAACCTTAGAGAATAGTTGTGTTTTTTTTTAAGTTAGACATACCATTTGACCTAGCAATTGCATTCCTAGGAATTTACAAAAGATAAATGAAAGTACACATCCACAGAAAGACATGCATACAACTATTTTTAGCAACTTTAATTATAACTTCTCAAAACAGAAGTTATTCGAATGTCCAGCAACATCAGTGGATCACAAATTATGATATATTCATTCCATGGAATACTACTCAGCAACAAAAAGAAAGAAATGACTAATATTGACAACATGGATGACTCTCAAAGACATAAGTGAAAGAAACCAATCTGAAAAGACTACATAATGTATGCACCCAATTATATGGGGAATTCTGGGAAAGGCAGGCAAATCAATGGTTGCCAGTAGCTGAAGCGGGGGAAGAAGGGGATTGACTACAGATGCACAAAGGAACTTTTTGGAATAATAGAAATAGTCTGTTTTTGTTTTTAAAAAAAACACATTTAGTTTACTTATTAACTGTAAGAAATAGTTCTTACAGTCGCTCAGTGCATGAAACCCTTTCCTGTCATATTTATTGTGTTCAACCTCTAATATCTGAATCTAAAGTAAGCTATTTAAAACTGGAATTAGGAACAATAGCAACAGGACTTCCAGCCAAGGTGAAGGTGTAGGTAGACACACTGTGCCTCCTCGCACAACCAAAAGAAGGACAACAACAAATTTAAGAACAAAAAACAACCATAACTGACAGAAAAATCAAACTATATGGAAGTCCGACAACCAAGGAGTTAAAGAAACACTCACCCAGACCAGTACGAGGAGCAGAGACTGGCAGCCAGGTGGAGAGGACTTGCAGCAAGGCAGAGGCTGGAGGACCGAATGGTCCCACATTTGTATGCAGATAAACTGGGAGGAACAACTGGGGAGCAAGACAGAGGGAGCAACCCAGGGTTCCAGTGCCGGAGGTGTAAAGCCTCAAATACTCTGACTGAAAACACCTGTGGGGGTTGAGGCAGCAGGAGAAACTCTCAGCCTTAAAGGAGAGTCTGTAGGAGAGACCCACAGGGTCCTAGAATGTACACAAACCCACCCACCAGGGAATCAGCACCAGAAGGGCCCAATTTGCTTGTGGGTGGTGGGGGAAGTGAC
>PVKU01002750.1:188603-210203 GCA_004027475.1 Anoura caudifer
AAAAAAAAAAAAAAAAAAAAAAAAAAAAAAAAAAAAAAAAAAAAAAAAAAAAAAAAAAAAAAAAAAAAAAAAAAAAAAAAAAAAAAAAAAAAAAAAAAAAAAAAAAAAAAAAAAAAAAAAAAAAAAAAAAAAAAAAAAAAAAAAAAAAAAAAAAAAAAAAAAAAAAAAAAGCCCAAATGAAAGACCAGATTAAAGCTCCAGAAAAAATACAAGTAAGTGACAAAAAGATAGCCAACCTATCAGATACACAGTTCAAAACACTGGTAATCAGGATGCTCACAGAACTGATTGAGCTCAGTCGAAAAATGAAGGAACAAATGAAGGCTACCCAAAGTGAAATAAACTTCCAGGACATCTTGAAACAGTCCAACTTACTAATTATAGGGGTACCAGAAGGAGAAGAGGAAGAGAGAGAAATCGAAACTTACTTGGAAAAATAATGAAGGAGAACTTCCCCAATCTGGCAAAAGAAATAGACTTCCAGGAAGTCCAGGAAGCTCAGTGTCCCAAAGAAATTGGACTGAAGGAAGCACACAGCAAAGCACATCATAATTACATTAGCCAAGATTAAAGATAAGGAGAGAATCTCAAAAGCAGCAAAAGAAAAGGAGACAGTTACCTCCAAAGGAGTTCCCATAAGACTAGTTGCTGATTTCTCAAAGAAACCTTGCAGTCAAGAAGGGGCTGGAAAGAAGTATTCCAAGTCATGAAAGGCAAGGACCTACACCCAAGATTGCTCTATCCAGCGAAGCTGTCATTTAGAATGGAAGGGCAGATAAAGTGCTTCCCAGATAAGGTCAAGTTAAAGGAGTTCATCATCACCAAGCCCTTATATGAAATGTTAAAGGGACTTATCTAAGAAAAAGAAGATCAAAACCATGGATAGTAAAATGACTACAAACTCACAGTTATTAACAATCGAAACTAAAACAAAAACAAAAGCCAATAAGCAAACAACCAGAACAGGGACAGAATCACAGAAATAGAAATCACATCGAGGGTTATTAGTGGGGGAGGGGGAGAGAGGGGAAAAAGGTACAAAGAATAAGTAGCATAAATGGTAGGTAGAAAAAAGACAGGGGGAGGTTAAGAGTAGTACAGGAAATGTAGAAGCCAAAGAACTTATATGTACGACCCATGGACATGAACTAAAGGGGGGAAATGCAGGTGGAAGGGGGTGTTCAGGGAGGAAAATAAAGGAAGGGGGAAGTGGGACAACTGTAATAGCATGATCAATAAAATACATTTAAAAATAAATAAATAATTTTTAAAAAACGGTGGCAACAAACTGAGCTTCAGTTGGGCATTCATTTCTTTCAGCATTAAGTTTTTGTTTTAATATACTTTACACAGTGTTCCCGACAATATTTCCAGCACACACCTGGCACCATATATAGTTATTACAATGTTATTGACTATAATTCCTGTGCTGGACTTTGCATCCCTGTGACTATTTTGTAACCAGCAATGTGTACTTCTCCATCCCTTCACCTCTTTCACCCAGCCTCCCAAACCCCTTCCCCTCTGGCAACCAGCTGTCCGTTGTCAGTGTCTATGAGTTTGTTTTACTTATGTTTGCTCGTTTACTTTGTTCTTAGTTTCCCAAAAATAAGTGAAATCGTGTGATATTTGTCAGAAATCATCTATATTTCGATTGTGGTGATGGTTCTAGGATTATATACATTTGTCAAAACTTATTTAACTGTAGCATACCTTTAAAATGTATATTTTCCTGTTTATAAATTCTATTTCAAGAAACCTAACTTTAACATAAAGAAGATTATGGATTTTATTTTCATGTTTTCTCTATTAAAAATGGAAGCATTTTAGAGGATATTTAGAAGTCAATCTTGAACTGTATTGGTATGTGCGTAAACCGCAGACCTCAGGTGCTTTGATTTTCAATCAGTTTGATGAGAAAGAAATGTTTAATAACAAAATAACAAATAACACAGTTATAAAATATTTGCAGAAGTAAAATTCTCACAATTTGGCATTAATTACAGTTATTTTTATTTTATCAATTCAAATTATGCTTTATGTTTTGCATGGATTTGATTCAGCTCTGTATGGATAACAATAAAAAATTCCAACTTCAAAAAAAAGAAAGAAGAAGATTATGGAAAGAAAACTGTTAGTGCGTGGAGTGATGGGTGCAGTCCAGGTAGCCGTGCAGACTTACAAAGGTTTACGGGATCTTATCTTCTAAATTATCCTTTGAATACCTCTCCTCCAACCTTTAAACAAGTCCAGAAGCTCCTATTAAAAACAAGGTTTCCATTTAAACCCAATAGTATTCACTTAAATCCTACACCTAGAAATAACACCCTGACATGCATTGTCTGCTGAAGAAGCTGAAAGTCCGTATGAGAGAGAAAACCTTGAAAACAAAAGCATGTTCTGTGTAACTAAAACAAAACCAAACCACAGCACAAAGAGACACCTCCGGGCACTCGCTAGATGAGTTAAAACTTATTAGCCTGACAAGACTGATTGGGGCTAATGTGAAGCAAGCGATGCTCTCTCATTGCTAGTGAGGATGTAAAATGGTGCAGCAATGGTACTGCGTGGCTCTTTATACGAAATCCTTCACAGGAAACCCAATCTATCGTGACAGAAAGCAGAGCCGTGGTTGCCTGGGGCTGGCTGTGCGGGAGGGGGGCTGGCTCTGCGTGCGGGAGGGGGGCTGGCTGCCACAGGCATGAGGGAACTTTTTGTGGTGCTGAAATGTTCTTGATTATCGTGCCAAGCACGTGGGTGAATACATTTGTCACAACTCGTTAAACTCTCCCCTTAAATGAATGTATTTTATTACATACACATTATATCACAATAATGTTGTGGTTTTTTGTAAAAGATTTTAGTGACTTCTGTCTCCTCCAATACAATGGACTAGATATATTTTTTAACCCAACCAATGAAAACAAAAACATGGGATAATATTTAATTCTTACATTATTTTCATTATGAAATTTTTACGTACAGCTAAGTCATATAGTAGATTGTTATTGTTTTTTTTTTCTTTTCCATGCATGTAAAAACTACTTTTTTATTTTTTTGACTTGAGTCTGTGGAACAAAGACCAACCAAATAAGAAAAAGCAAAGGTTATTTATTCCAAGCTCGCTGTAGCAGGGGAGTCAGTCACCATCCCTTACATTTTAGCAGAAGCTCAAAGGCAGGCAAAGGAGTAGGAAAGCTTCATGGAGATAAAAAAGAGAAGGCTTCAGGTGTGGTGTCCTGATTGGATGGGGAGGCTGTGGTGGGCTAGCTAGCAGAGGGGGATGCCTGTGATGGATTGTGGGCTCTCTTTGGTCAGCCTTAAATTGGAAGTGGGAACAACAATTAGGGAAGCTGTTAGTTGTGAAACGACTCCTGGTTGATTGGGGTTGATTGTCCTAAGGATGATTGTTTGGCTTCCTGGACCAGTTGCCAGAGACAGTGGTCTGACCTCCTAGGAGTCTGACTGTGCACGGCTGGCTGCCTTCCTGACCTGGTACTGTTGCTAATGGGTTGGTTTTCCCGGCTGGTCACTGCAGGCTATGGGTCCGAGCTGCACGTTTATGTGTGGTCTGGCCATTGCCCATTTGTATAGGTAATTTTTCCAGTTTTTATAACTTTATCCTTAATTTAAGCCCCAAATCATCATCAGATAGCTAAATCTCTTCTCAGGTACTCCAATCTTTAATCTTCACAACAAAAACTACTGAGAATATTTTAGCCTGTCCTTTTTAATTTATTTTTTAAATTGAGGTATAATTGTCATATAACACCGTGCAAGTTTAAGTTGCACAGTGTGTTGACTGGGTACGTTTATATCTTGCAATATGATTACCACCATAACTTTAGCTAATACCTCTATCCATCACATAATTTTTTTTATGGTGAGAACAATCAAAACCTAGTCTCTTAGCAACTTTGAAGTTCATATTACAGCACTGTCGGCTATAACCGCTGCGCTGTGCATCACATCTCCAGGACTTATTCATCTGCTAGTTGCACGTTTGTACCTTGAATGACATCTCCCCAGTTCCCTGATGCCCCAGCCACTGGAAACCACCATTCTACTGATGGGGTTCAGAACAGGCCTCCCCAAGATGGGCCACTTTGGCCTGTCGGTTACTTTGAGCTGAAGGTAACCAAGACCCTGCAGACTCAAGAGAATTCTTTACCTTTTCCTTAAAGAATTTGGATTAGGGGCTTTGCCTAAGCCGTATTGCCAGAAATAACTTTTTATAACCTATGTATAGGGAAGGGCAAGGTCTAATTACGGAGCATCTGCTCTTCTGACTGCCCTGTGAATGACCTTCCTCTCCTCTGCAGCCTCAGACACCCTGGGTCATTCTGAGTTCAAAACATCATATATACCTCATTGTACCTTTCTGTCTCTGAACGTCTCATGTGGTGGGGGTGGGCGGTGCCTCTGACTCTATTGTGTATGTGGGCTTCCCATACGCACATATGCAATCATATTTCAACACTTTCTCTTATTAATCTGTCTCATGTCAATTTAATTATTACAGCACAGCAGAAAGAAACTTGAAAGGTGGAAGAAAATTTCTTCTTTCCCTACACTACTCCCTGTGTTTACAAGTTTTGGCTTTTTTATACTGGACATGTAAGTGGACATGTATAAAAAATACAAATGCAGTATTTGTAGTCTCCATTTGCCATGTAAGTTGGACACAACTGTGATCCTCAGATCAAACTTCCCTGATCGCCTAAATATTCTTTCTCCTCATTCCCACAGTTCATGCCTTCTTCTCTCTACCTTCCTTCCCCTATTTGGGTTGCATGTTAACTTCTCAAGAGAAATCACATGAGAAACAAAATGTTGGAGACTTGGAATATCCAAAATTCTCTTTAGCTGAACCTAAGGTACAAATTATAGATAGCTTGGATAGGCAGCTGTTCTCCATTGGAAATTATTTTTCACCATGAAATTTTCCTTCTGAATTTTAAGGCACTGCTCCCTTACCTTTTCACTTTCAAATGTGGCTGCCATTCTGACGCATCATTCTTAATACATAACCTGTTTTGTTCCTATAGGGAAGTGTATGGGATCTTCTTTCTGTACCTAATATTCTAAAATTTTGCAGTGACGCATCTTAGCATGGAAGGCTTTTGATCCATGGTGCTGGGCACTCAGTGGTCCCATATAATCTGGAAGCTGCTGGCAAATTATCTTGAATTATTTGGTTGTTTCTTTCTTCTCTCTATATTCTTTGTCCTGTTTTTTTAATATTTGACTTCAAAAATTAGTTCTTTAATTTTCTGATATTTGCCTCTGTCTCTCGCTCTCTCTCTCTTTTTTTTTTTTTTTTTCATCTCCTGGTCCTTTTGCTCTATTTTCTATTAGATTTCCTCAAATTTATCTTCCAAATAGTTAATCAAATTCTTCACTTCCACTATTCAAACAATCACTGTTTTTAGCCATATCTTTATATCCAGATATTCATGATATTGCCAATTCCTAAACATTTTTTGGGGGGGTTGCAACATAAATAGGGTTGCATCTTGGTTTTCCCCTAGCAGTTAAAGGATTAAACTCCTTGTCTACCAAGAATCAGTTTCTGCTATTTTATCTGCTTTCCAGTTTCCAAAAGTTTGTTACTGTTGTCTCCACTTTTGTTCTCCTTGCCCTTGTGGTTTTGAGCATTAACACAAATATTTTTGCTACCATTTTATTGGGGTACGGAGAGAGAGTGAAAGCAAACACGTGTGTGACTCTTCATTCTTTACCAAGGGGTACTGACCAAAGCAACCTCAGTGTTCCCCTCAGCTCCATTCAACTTCACACACACTTCCTTCTGACTCCAGCCCTTGACCTCCCTTAGCTTAGAGCGCTTACTCCAGCAAACTCGCCGTCACAGACTCTTTCCCTGTCCTTTGTGAGCCACTCTTTTTGCAGATCCTTGCCTCACCCAGGAATGTCTTTCTCAAGGACCTGGGCATCATTCCTTTGAAATACAATCGTTAAGAAAGATAGTGCTCACATGGCCCAGTCTTCCTGGGCAGGAGAAGTCCAGCGGCTGCCACAGTCCAGATCTCATTGACCCACCCCCTCACTAAGCTTTGCTAATGCTTGTTCACCAGCTCACCGCAGTGTCTGAGAACCCTCCCGCCTTTTGTGCCAGCCGATGGAGTTCACTGGCTCCCCTATTGCAATAGCCTTGAACCAAGTCTTCCTTGACTGTTTAACTCTGGAATAATTTTTCTTTTACAGTATGTGTGGGTGTTTTATTTTTAAAAATTATTTGGATCAATAACTAATAAAGTCAAATATTTTAGCTGGAAATATATCATATTTTAACAGGCTTTTCAAGTCAGTAAACATTTCTTGAGCACCGTGAGTGCCTATACTATGCCAAGCACCAAAGATACCAAAAGAGAAAAAGCAATAAATTCAGGAAAAGGGCAACCACATCCAAAAGCATCTATTATAGATTGAGTTTGATTTGTTTACTTATAAATGAGACAAAGACTGGCTTTGTGACCTCAGGCAAATTCACTCTCTTCTCTGTAACTCTGTCTTATTCTGAAAAAGAACAGAATTGGACGGCATGGTTTGTAAATTTCCTGTTTGACTCTTGGATTCTGAGGAGAGTTTGAAGTAATACAACAACTTGTTTCTGGCAATGAAATGACTAAAATGATTTCAAAATTTTTACTTTAGTCAGAATTTATTTAAATATGTTAACAGCTTATTTAAAACAGTGGTAGAATTGGATAGGAATAATACAGAATTCAACTAAGCCTAGCTGAGCTCTCCGAGAGTACTTACAAATCAATATTTGAGCCTTTTCCGAAATCCTAGCAATACTTTTTTCTTTGCAAGACATAGTTTCAAGGTCCAAAAAGTATCTCTGGAGGGTATTACATTTTTGGAGCTTGCTCAAAGTTCTTCTATAAATACTCCAGCGAAGGAAAGAAAACAAGCCATCAGCAATCACCCTGACAGGGATTCATCGGGCAGCAGAGCCGCCGGGAGTGCTGGACTCCGGTCAGGGGCGGAAAGGCCACAGAGTCATCATTCAAATGGACTGAAGTGCCTGTTGTGTCTGAAGACCTTCCTCACCTCTCAGGGCTAATGAGTTAAGATGCATAACAGGAGTCTCTCTTAGGTTTATGGGTAGCTTGGCACGGCAAAACCCAAACCCAGGAAAGATAATTTCACTCCAACTCCTGGCTAAGTTTGGCCTAATAGTAGCAGTGGGGCTGTGGGGAACCAGAAGCAATCTGCAGTCATGTAGAGTTGAGTTAGGTTCCTGGTCTATTTCCATTTACTAGCTGTGTAATCGTGGCCAAGTTTACTTAAACCTCTTGGAGCCTCATAGAGTTGTTGAAAGAATTCAATGAAATAGATTATGTGGCATGCTTGGCACATTCACTGGCATACAGAGTGTGCCTAATGAATATTAGCTGACTGTATTAATAGCAAGAGCTAATATTAGAGGTAGAGTTTAGTCTACCTTGCATGCATTATAGGTGATCAGAATATGCCGCCCCCAAAATATGCCACTTTGTCACAAGGATTATTTTGCATTAAAGATACTTGAGAGAAGCAGATGCAGAAAGGGCTCTGTGACCTCCTCCTTTCTGCATAGAATTTCCCATGAAAAAGGAAGGTTTTAATTCTCTTATTCAGCAAGGACTCTTAGCCGAGAGGCAGGAACTATATCATTTTACTAAGACAGCCTTTATCTTCCCTTAGTTTCCCCCATATAGTTAGCTCCCCACAGTTTGCTTCTTCTAAAACCTACACTCCTTTTTCTTTGCCTTGTCACTTCGGCACAAATTTATTCTTCTTTAAAGGGCAATAAAGGCCCCAGGTTGTAACCACCTCTTTGAGTTACTCATCGCTGAGCGCTAGTCAACACACTCTTTTTCTCTCTTGTTGGTTTGACTTTTGTCAGTTCAATTTTCAGAGCCCCACTCACAGAACCTGGCTGGGTAGCTTTTTCCTCACCTACAGTATATACTACGGGTGTGTAAATGTGATAACAGAGGGACTTTGGTCTCATCTATCGATCCTGGAAGGTTTTAAAGATCCTAGATGTGAAAAGTCACAGAATCAATGGCTTATTGGAAGAGGGGGAACTGAGGCAGTTGAGGGAATGCTCAGGCAAGAGAGGGATGGACATTCAGAGTTTTGTCTGACATCTAGCTTTTCTCAGGTCGCTTACTCATCCGAGCCACAGAACACGGAGAACCGAGTGAGTTTTTTTTTCCATTTCTTCCACGGATGTCACATACTGCTATCATAGTAGAGGCTTAAGAAGTTAATCCATTCACTATACATGATGGGTAGCTTAGGGCATTAGGGCCTGGCTCAGGACTTGGACTTGATGTCGTCAGGTGGAGAGTAGTTCAATGGCCTTCAGGAGTCATTTTCAAAAGAACACACCGCAAAATTCTGTGCAGCTGTTAAAAAAAAAAAAGTGGTCTAGTAGATAACATGGAAGTATGTCCATGATTTATTGCTGAATTCAAAAGGGATCATCTTGAATAGTAAGCACAGAATACTCCAATTTCATCTTTTTAAAAATCTTATATGCAAATACATAAAAAGAAAGCAAATTCTGGAAGAATCTACATCAAATTAGAGAAGTGGTTGCCCTTGATTAATGGAATTCCAGAGAAAGTAATGGGTGAGAAAGATAAACTTTTACTCTTTATTTTTACTGTTCAAATTTCCTCATTGAGCATCTATTTCTTTTGCAATTAAGAACATTTTTTTCTTTAATCCCCAGTTTAAATACAGTTCAAAAAATTGAGATGTGAAAACAGAAGGTCAGTTTGATGAGAGTTGTGGGTGGCTGGGCCCTGGAGTAGCGGGAGCAGCAGGGGGCAGGAATAAAGGCATGAGCACTGGCAAGTGTTGGTGGAAGTTCGCAGCAATCAGAATGTGCAGGCTGAAACGTTAGGGGCTGGCAGGGGGCCCCGAGATGGCCTGGTCCTTCGGGAGGAGGGTGCAGGTGATCCAGAAGCTAGCCCAGCATGGAGCACACAGAGACCTTCTGCTTCTGGAACTCCCTCCCGTCCAGGAGGCGGTACAACCGAGGCCCACGGGCCCCTGGCGAGGGCTTCCCTGCATGTGTAACCACGTGGGAGCACCCCACAGTCTGCCACTCTCACAGCGCCTTGACGCTTTTTGTCTTATCTTCACGGTAATTCTCCGCTTGCTCATTTTTTAAATCTAAGTAAATTTGGCATCATCCTGAGCAATAACACCCATGAAATTAGTTTCCATGTTGGTTCCATTTTCTACTGCAGAAAAATTATTAAAATAATTTTTAAAAGGCATTTGCCTACATTCCATCCAAAATCATCAGAGCATGTCTAGGGAAATAACAAGTTACATTATACAACATCATCTCTTTGTACCCACGGGGCATTAGTTCCAGAACCCCCACGGATACCAAAATTTGGGTCCCTTATACAAAACTGCGTACATAGTGTTTGTGTGTAACCTATGTTTGCCAGTAGGGCTACAGCAGGGTACACATTCATATCACTTTATTTGCATGGACTCAGCATAGAACTTGCTAGGTACATAGCAAATCCAAATCTTGCTTTTTGAACTTTTGGGGGATTTTTTCCCCCAAATATTTCTGATCTGTGGTTGGTTGAATGCATGGATGGAAAACTTTGAGATACGGAGGGTCAATGGCATACAGATACCTTATGTGTTATGTTACATTATTACTGAGCTCATGGTACTAAGAAGAGGAAGGTAGGGGTTTTAAGTGTTTAGACAGAAGGTACGGATATTTAAAGTGATGTTGATAACTGAAGAAACCATCGTTAACTGGCAGGTCAAATACAGGACGCCCTTCATGTGTGTATGTTAAAGTTCCGTCAAGGAAGAGGAATGATGGGGAGTGCTACGGAACAGGGCTTTACTGTAGAAATTAGACCTGGCACGACTGTGGGAAGAGCTGGGCGGTAATGGCCTGACAGGGGGAGCTGGAGATTCAGGAACAGTTCCCTTACCAGCCCTCCTGAAGCACTGGTGCAGAGAAGAAAGCTGACCTTGCAGGGGTCTGGGAGGCCAGGGACATGCAGGTAACGGAGGGAACCACGGTGGGGAAGTCTGTGGCAAGCTTCTCCTGCTTCTCCATCAGACACTGGACTGAGTCACTCTTGATGAGCAGGGCCAGCCTTTGGGAAAGATGACCTGAAGGCAGAGTAGGAAAGTGTGAAGGCAAACCGGCAGTCACCGGCATCTCAGTTCTGTTTCTCACAGAGTGTGCTTTGGCCAGCTTACCTTCTTTAGGCCACTACGAGCTCAGAACCACATTGGGAAGAGGATTCTGGGAAAGGTGGTTCCAATGAGCCACACTGACACAGTACAAAGCCCGCATACCATCAGAAGAAAATGCAAAGCTAAGGACTAGGGGATGGGAAGTACGGAGTCCAGGCAAGAATGGAGACCAGAGGTATGACCATTGAGCTGTGGTCTCAGCAGCCTGCTTGCTAAGACATATTTCATTTGGTCCATTTTGTTGGGCTTGCATGGGCTTTAAAAAAGCCCCAAAGGCAGGCAGTGTTAAACCTGAACATAATGCAAACAGCCAAAAGCCACTACCTTCTACTATTCCTATGTATGTGTTTATGTTCATCTCAGGCCCCTGTAGGCTTGTGTGCGTGTGTAACCTTAATGCAGATGCACAACTACCAGCTGAGATCACCTAGTCATTCATTTGACAGGTTCGGCACCTATGTGCAAGCCCTGTTCCAGAGCTGAGGATGCAGCAGTGAGCTCAGTAGACCCAGTCTCTGCTGTCCTGAGAAGGAGGCAGGCAATAGCCCATCTATGCACCTACTGAATGTAGGATGGGAGGGAAGGGCTATGAGAGGAGAGCGGGGTACAAGTATCGAGAGGGGCTGGGGATGGGCTTGTACATAAGACGGCCAGGGAAGGCCTCTCTGGGGAGGAAGCTGGTGAAGGATGGAGGCAGGCTGCTCTCTGGGGTGGAAGTCTTCCAGATGTAGCAACAGCATGTGCAAGGGCCCTGAGAGCAGACAACGCTTCCCATGTTGAAGGAACCACAAAGATTCAAGTGTAATCGCAGCAGCCTGGGCCAGGAGAGCAGTAAGAACCAGGAGGAGAGTGGTAGGACGTGAGGCCTGAGGCTGAGGGAAAGGTTGGGTCTCATCTCAGTCGGAGTGGAGCTCAGTGTGACTTTGAGTCGCAAAGTGACCTGCTCTGAGTGCCAGGGGAAAGGAGCGACCCCTTACCGGTCAGAGCTGGCTGCAATTACGCAGACAGGTTACAGCTACACAGACAAGTAGGGATAGAGAAGAGAGATTTGAGTGAGAATTTCACTTTTAACTGAATGAAAGCATTAAAGTATTTAGAGAGCTCATTTTTTCTCTAGATACCGTATTTTGTTTTAAAATCATGCCCTGTGTTTGGACATGTATCAGAAATTTAGCCTCTGACTTGAGTATCATTCCACTGTGATCCGAAAGTCTAGGCCTCTAGATGGGACCCGAGGCAGCTGGGCAGGGGCAGCAGCACGGCTTGCTGTCCCCTCTCTCCACATGGCAGAAGCAGGTGGAAAGGAAGGGACTGTTCCCTCAAAGAGAGGGTTGGACTGGTGAGTGTGAGAGGCAGTGAGAGAAGCAATTGTTGTTAGGATAATTTGAACAACTTTTATTTCATGGCCAAATGCTAGTTAGTCCTCATGGTCATAAAATGTTAGAACTGGGATAAACAGTTTAGAGAACTTCAAGTCCTATAAATGATCCAACCGTACTGAGCAGCCCTCTTGTTAAGGTCTCACAGCTCATCAGTGGCAAAGATAAGGTTTGAACTCAGGTCAATCCATCTGACCAATAAGCCACAACTCGTGGCTTCTATGCTATCCTAAAAAAAAAATTATCAGCCAAGGTGATTTGTATGACTATCTGAAGAAATTTATTAAAATGTTTAGAATAACTGTAAAAGCTAATATAATACTTATCAAGCTATTAATATTTTATTTAACACATTCTTTATGTAGTGCTCACTATAAGCAGAGCACTCTTCTAGGCGATTTACAGGTATTAACTCATTTAAAAATTCCAAGGCCCTAAGAGTTAGTTGCTATTGATATTCCCAATTTGCAGATGGGGAAAACTGAGGCACAGAAAAATTAAATAATTTGTCCCCTACTAGTAAAGAAGGGATGTAAACCTATTAAATGCTGCACACAAAAGGAATAGTTCAAAGAGATTGGCCCTTTTCTGACCTATGCCCTCTCACAGTTCATTGGCTAAACCCAGTCACGTAACCACGCCTAACTATAAGGGACACTGGGAAATGCAGTCCAGCGTGTGTCTGGGAGGAAGGGGGTGAAGCTGGGTGAGCATCAAGCCATCCCTTCCACTATGAGAGAGACACAAAAAGAATATATAACATACTCAACTTACTTGGCAATTACTGTATTTAATTGTATTTAATTGCACTTCTAGGAAGGCTAAATGATGACAGGTGGTAAATTTCTCCAGCAACAGCCTTTTCTGCGCAGCCACTTGCCTCAAGGCAGAATCCACAGACCACGCTGCTCGTGCCATGGCACGGGCAGGCAGCATGTGAAAGCAACCGGTTCTCCTTCCTTTTTCTCCTGGACTCCCACTCTGTGCCCCCGTCCCTGCCACTCGGCCTCATTGTCTTCTCTCCCACTTTCATTTTCTTCTTTGTTTTATTCCACTCGGGCCCACGTTATGGGTGAAGCCAGGCAGGGAGACCGCAGGCATTGCTGGGTCCCCTCACTGTGGTGGCTCTGAAGCAGAAGGAGAAAGACGCCGTTTGCTGGAGCAGAAGGAGAGCTGGGGGAAGACCAGGGCCCAGCTTCTGTCAGCCCCGCACCTTCCAGTGCTATTTGACCTGGGACAGCTTTGCTCTGGGCCTCAGTTTCCCCACTGGCTAAGGTCCAAGTGCAACCTGATGTTCTCAGGCCTTAGCAGAAGGTCCCTGACCTACTCAGGGAACCACATATGGAGTGGTGTGAGCAGTTTCAGAGGACTGGACGATGAAAATCTTGGGGATGAAATACTTGTGGACCGTAAGAGCCAGAATACTGGTGGATAGACAGCCGGAAGCTGACGCAGTCTGGGCTGAGAAGGGGATGAGGCCCTTAAAGAAAAACCTCAGGACAGGAATTACTCCCTCTGCTCTTATGGTGACCAGTCAAGCTCCTAAATATGCCAGGCTGGCCAGGGTGGGGGTTGGGGGAGGTCAGCAGTGAGCTAAGCAGCGCATGTCCAGTCCCGCTCCTGTAAGAATCTGGGGCCACTGTGGCCAGACATATCAACTTTTCAAAAGAAATGGAAAATGAGAACTTTCTGTGATTCTTCATTCTAAATGGCTGTTATCTATTTTAAACCATGTTGAAAAAAACTACAAGTTAAACAAGGCATGTCAGATATCGTATAAAATAATGAAATACCATGTCACATCTGTTAGAGGGGCTGTTATCGAAGAGACTAGAAATACCAAGCGTTGGCAAAGATGTGAGGAAAAGCGGGCACTTGTGCACTGCTTGTGGGAATAGAAAGTGGTGCAGCCACCGTGGAAAATAGTAGGCAGCTTCCCCAAAACCCTAAAATTAGAGCTACCGCATGATCCAGCAGTTTTATATCTGGGTATATGTTCAAAGAAAATAAAAACACTGTCTCCAAAAAATATACACACCTCTATCTATGTTCATTGCAGCATTATTTACAAGAGCCAAGGTACAGAAGGAACCTGCGTCCACCAGTGGACAGATGAAGGAGATGGGGCATATGTGTACAATGCAATACCACTCAGCCATTAAAAACAGGAAACCTTGCCAGGTGTGACAACAGGGATAGATCAAGGACATTGTGCTAAGTGAAATAAGCCAGAGAAAGACAGCTACCATATGATCTTTGTATGTGGCATCTCAAAAAAGTTAAGCTCATACTCCTTGTACATCCAGAAAAAAATTGGGGTGGGAATAGGTGAAATGGGTGAAGTTTTTGTCTCTTGTCAGTATAATTTCATTGAGGAAAAAGTGAGACAACAGTGATGGGAGATGCGATGAAGAGGCAGGCAGGCGCCAGCTGATGGAAGCCTGCATCGTCCATGCTAAGGAACATGAACTTAGGTCCTGCAATTATGAACTTAGATCCGATGGCTGATCTGAACAGGAGAGTGGCATGAACTAGAGAGAGGCAAGGCGGGACCACCGTTGGCGGACTGTTGAACTCAGGAAAGCGTCTAAGCCAGAAGTGACATTGCCATGAACCAGGCCTCTGATGGCGTTGGGACTATTTGGACCTTGTAGATGTGGCCTGGAATGTCTCATCTTGGGAGAGGCGACAGAAGTCTGTCTTAAGCAAGTGTGATGTCTTCTCCCAGTGCTGTTTACGGCAGATCTGGGAACTGTCTTCGAAATTCACAGGAAACACGCATAAATCTTCAATTAGTTACCTAGTAACTGCTACAGGACACCTGTTCGGGTAGAGGGACACTGGGAGCATTTCCCTGATACCTGGGGATTGCTGGGAGGGAAAGAAAGTAAAGTGACAGGACTAATGAAATGTTCGAGGTTTTTTTGTTGTTTTTTGTTGTTTTTTTTTTTTTAAAAGACTCTGCAGCCCTGGCTGGTGTAGCTTAGTGGATGGAGCACAGGCCTGCGAACCAAAGGATTGAGGTTCGATTCCCAGTCAGGGCACATGCCTGGGTTGCAGGCCAGTTCTCAGCAGGGGACACACAAGAGGCAACCATACATTGATATTTGTCTCCCTCTCTCCTTCCCTTCCCCACTAAAGATAAATAAATAAAATCTTTAAAAATAAATAAATAAATAAATAAAAATAAAAAAGACCCTGCAAGTTTACTAAAACATGTGCACAGGTTGGATGACCCCAGGTGGATAGTTTGTCACCAGGCACAGTCACCTCTGGAGAACTGTCTGTCAAGTCAGGAGTCCCTCAGCACCACTCCTGCCACTTGGCCACGTGTGTGCTGACGTCCCTTCCCTGAGGGTCAGCAGGGATGATGCCCTGGGACTCAGTACACTGAAGCCAGGAATGATGAAGCTAATGTGGAGACGCTGTACCACTGGACAGATCTTCATCAGGAGAGAGGGAGTCCTTGTTCTTCCCCAAGTCTACAGAGCTCCAAGTCGCTGCCGGGTTTCCGTACACTGATGACCTCCTTGAGGGTGAGAGCCTCGCAGACTTTCCTCTGGAGCTGCGGCTCCAGGGCCCAGAGTCACCCGAAGCGCATCAGCTCCCCTGTGTGGTTGGGTTTGGTCAGCTCTGCTGCGGTCAGTGGGATGGACAAGCCCAGAAATTCAAGTGATTTTTCTTTCAGTTTGAATTATGGCAATTGGATTGAATTTAACATATACTTAGAAAGGTTAGTGTTCATATCAAGCCTGTGGGAAAACTTTATGTAAGTCAAAGAATCTTCTGGGCAAATGGACAAACCATACCTCAGTTCAGCTCTTCTAGTTTCTGGTCCACATTAAGGAATTGTGAAATCAGGTTTTCTGAAACGAGGTTCCCATGAACCTAAAACAGGAACATGTGGGCAGGGGTGGGGGGCGGCTAGGTGACCTGGTTGGGCTCTGGTCCAGGAGTGCTAATTCCCCTGGCCAGTAACCCCGTGACTCTCGAGGTGGAGTGGGGGAGAAAGCATAGAACCATATGCAAGTAAAAAGAATGAGCTTTCTTTAAAAAAAAAAAGTTTTACTTTTAAAACTATTCATTATATTACCATATGATTTCACTTATATGTGGAATCTTAAAAAAATGAACAAACAAAACAGAAACAAACTCGTAGATAGAGAGAACAACTGAAGGGTGCTGGGGAGGAGGGGTGGGTTGCAGGGGAAGGGACAAGGGGATTAAGCAGTACAGACTTCCAGCTGCACAACAGGTCACTGGGTGTGACAAACAGCACAGGGGACAGTCAACATCATGAGAGCTAGGTACAGGGCAGATGGGTGGCTACTGGACTTACTGCAGTGACTAATTTGCAAGCTGTATAAATGCTGAATCACCATGCTGTATACCTGAAATTAATACAGTACTGTATGCTTACTATAATTAAAAACAATTTTTAAAGTACATAACTGCAACCTGGCATAGACATTATTTTGTTGTATAAAAATATCCTGTGTCTGTTTCTGTAATATATGTTCATTTTTTTTAAAAAAATTGATTTGGTAGTGGATTTCCACTTGGAAGAAGTAAAACATTCTTGATTAAATGTGTTGATTTCTATTAAAAGCATATTTCCTGCCACCAATAAATAAATAAGACTATTCCCTTATTTTTAAGTTATTATATAATTATTTAAAATCATTAAATGTTGTATAATCATTGAAATAAATTGCCATTGTGTTAAATTTATATTTAACTTATATTAGCATAAGAAACTCTCATTAAATATATCAATTTTTATAATTATTAAAATTATTGTTTAACTTATTTAAAACTATTAACAACAGAAAACCAACACTTCAAGAATATAAAAAGCAGTAGATTTCTGTCATGATAATATAGATATCATGTTGCGAGAGAAAGCTCACAAAGAATTCGCACTGAGATGGGAAAGGAAGACAAGAGTTGTAGGAGAGTTCGGAACCCTATTAATGGTTGAAAAACTCGACTGTCTGAGCTGTTGAGGCTGCCGACCGGCCGCAGCTCTCAGGAAGCCCTGGAACCTCTCGTAGTCCCAGCTCCTGCACCTATAGAGTGGGACTTGAACCACCAGCCCTGTTACTTACCTTTATTCTACATGCTTTCAAAAGGCTTAATAGGATATTTGTGACAGCATTGGAAAATTATAAAGTACTATAAGGCAGTAAGGTATTTATGATAATATCATTTTAATAATGTAGATGAAAAAAGCACAGAAGAGGTCAAAAGCAAGTGAGGGTGCCTAAAGAACGGGGCGGGGGGGCGGGGAGTGGGGCCTTGGAGGGGCGACTGTTGGTTCTTCCTGCTGCATGAGATGTGGCCAGCAGAACAAATTTCCCTTGCACTCCTTGACCTTTGAAATTCAAATTGTCTTTGTAATCGCTTGAATGGTCCTGATTGGCCTTATTTCCAACTTCAAAGTTTACATTTTAAACAAACTCTTATTCTGACATGGATTTTGGAAAGTGTTAAATGTGTAAAGAAATTCACTTGAGACTTACATTGGCCTGAACTATAAATTTCTGTGACATGGAACATTTCTTATACTTAATTGCTAATCAGAGATTGTTTTTCTCCCACTGTAAATGCCTCAGAGTTGGATCTGGGACCAGCATTTGTTTAATTATTCCAAGTCATTGTTTTTGTAGCCTAAGTGCATGTGCGGATGACAGTTCCAAGGAAGAATGACTTGCAGCTCCGATTTGAATTTCAGGATAGACAGTGTCCTTGACCCTGGGCTGCTCTGGTGCAATGACTCTTTCAAACAGATTTCATCGTGTCACTTCAATAATTTAATGAAATCCAAATTCCTCGTTGTAGCAAACCAGCCCCTTGACAATCTTGCTCCATCCCTTTCCCACCCAGTTCCCCAGTCAGCCTGGGATAACACAGGATGACGCAGTGCAGCAGGTGGAGAAAACAGCCCCGACTGTGTGCGGAGGGTGGCAAGTGCTGGGAGCCGGGCGTCTCCAGGAAAAGGCAACAATAATAAAGATCCAGCGTCCGACAGGCTTGGCCATTTAAAGAAAAAAGTCCATTGATATATACATAATTGGATGAGAAACAAACCGTTTCAGCATATAGAAAGCAAAACAATTCTAACTCCAGGGAAACAAAGCATTTTGCAAGAATGAAAACATAAAAATAGTGGATTACTTGGGTTTTACAATGACTATTTACAAGAACATACTAATGAAAACACCTCTTTGATACGCTTAGCTAACAATGAGATGTAAAACTGTTGGGAGGATGGCAGACAGGCACGTGGGGGAAGACCAAATCTACATTTAGCCTAACAGAAAATCAATGAATAATATCCAATTTTTTAAAAATGATAATTCAGTAAGCATACTACTTAGAACTCTAGAAGTAAGTCATTCCCCCCAGTAAACTGACTTAGAGAGGTCTGCTTCCACATTCCAGATGCTCAGTTTGGAAATTTCTTACTTTTCCGGGAAACTTTGTTTAGCTGATGGCTAATGTCCCAAGACACAATACACACTTAGGTTAAGGTCCATCATTACAGTTAATGGGTGTGAATCTCTCTTTTGAGTCTTTCTTAAAAATTTTTGAATTCTTGATTAATTTCTAATAAGATAGCATTAGATGATCATTATATTTTGCCTTATATTACAGGGTCGACGAAGAAAGCCTCCTGAGACCGCCTGTCCACTCTTCCCTTTTCTGGTGATCCATTGTTCTTGCCTTGTCAGCTCGCACCTGCCTCCTCTGCGAGGGTCATTTAACTTCAGCTGGTTTGTATCCTACTTGAATTGTACATTTACTTCTATGATTGATATATACTTCTTCCATGGTCACAGAAGAAGGGCAGCACCTTGGAAGTCTTCCAGAGAACAAATAAATGAAGGTCATTGTCTCTGTCTCTGTCTCTCTGTGCGTGTGTCTCTCTCACTGTCCCATGCGTGCGCGCGCGCGCGCACACACACACACACACACCCTGGCCATATTGTGGAACTCTTTTCTAGAGGTTCCAAGTGACATGAGGCATCTGACATGGGGACCTCAAGATGATGTCCGTGATGGCTTATGTATAATGTTAGTCACGGTTCATTATTTTTAATATAAAAGTTAAATAAAATAGAAGTTTTAATATTTTTACCTTTCATTGTAGTGAATTGCCTTTGATGTCCCACACGAGGGTCCCCGAGCATGTCCTTGGAGGGCTCACCTTGATGGGCTCACTTCTCAGTCTCTCCTAAACATCCCTGAGGCAGGAGGAGGGAGTGTGGGCCATCGGGTCTCAAGGAAAAGGGAGTTTTGACCGGTGTGGCGCATCCAAGGCATTTCCACGAGTTCTTTGGTTCCATCCCAATAATTTATTCACGTCTTGTCCACTAAAGAGCATTGTACCTATGCATGTTTTATTCACATGTGTGTGCTTCAGAGTCAGGTAAATCGGACCCAAAGTCATAATCCAGGCAGAGGCCTATGTTTGGCTTGTTGTTCAAGTACATCGTTTTTGAAGCACGTTAGAGGATAAAGGAGTAATGTTGACCTTGAATTTATCATTGAAGAAAGGCAGCTATTGACCCAAGCATTCATTGAAACGTTCCCCAGGAGGCTCTCACTCCCCAGAAATAGTAATAAGAACATTGAGTTTCCAGATAATAACTTTTGGAAGCTACCCTTTTTATTACACACTAACCATGGGTCACCTCATGCTTCAATAAGGGCATTTGGCTGCTTATAATAACTCAGCAATTTAAAAAATGGATATAAATATATAGCAAAGGGGGTGTAAAAGAGACACACAGCGCCAGGTGTCAGCCTGCAGGAGGCAGCAGAGACGCTGCTCAGGTCACTCATCACCTTCACTTTGCTTTGAGTCAATGTTATCTTGTTGCAGAGGCCCCTCATTTTAGAAGTACGCTGTTCACAGGATTAAGGTGCTAATGGAAAAACAGACCTTGTCCTCAAGATGTGGGCCTAAATTATACAAGGCCGAAGCTTGACATAGCATGTCAGATACGCAGTGCGGATCCAGGGCTAAGGGAGGAGCAGAAGGAAAGATTTCTTCTGACTTAGAGAGACGGGTGGGAGCCAAGCGTAGGTGTTGAAATCTTGAGAGAGGAGACATTGAATCAAGTCCTGGGGTGGGACCAAGAAATCCAGAAATGGGCAGAAAGGGAAAAAACGTGCAAGCAAGGGGTTAAAGCAATGATTTTGAAAAGGACAGGCTACCTTTGTTTTTCAATGGATAATTTAAATAGCCATTTATTTGCATGCTTCTAATGCTTTCTAGTTCCTGTACCTGACGACATGTGGTACAGGAAAAACATTTGTATACCCATCGCAGTGGCAGTTTACTCTCCAAATACATTTGTAGCCACAAATATTGTGACTTTAAAGCATGATGGTGAAACTCGGACGTGCTCGTTGCTAGTTCATAGGAGCTCTACTTCGCACATGCTGTTTCAATTAGTCTCCTTTGTTATAGGAGGAAAGAAAGTGAAGTAGTACTAACTGGCTTGTAACAGCCAACGGTCGTCCTCGCCCCACTCCTCCGCCTCCCCTGCCTCCCCTGCCCCCGATTCTGTCCCTCAGAGGGCAGCACTTCAAATTCTTTAACTGTTTTGTTTGATATTTATTTCTAGACTCCTAAATAGCATGCTTATGTGAGGTTTTAAAACTTGGACATTATCTATCGATTTTCCGCCACGCCACAGGAAGATGCACTGTTTCTGTATCCCTGCCCCCACCTTCTCTCTTGCCGTCTTCCCAATACTTAGGCCGCCTTTTCAGCTGGGTCGATGAAGGTATTGACTTTAGAATGTCCACGTAAATAATACTGCTTGTAAAACTTAAGCAATCTATTACAATGTTGTCTTTCTTGCAAAGTGTTTTATCTTCCTGGACTTATAATTGTCATCTATGTTTTCCTTTATAGTTTGCTACATTTTGAAGGCCTAATTTTCCCCTATAATTTTTTATGTTATTAAATTAATTAAGCAAAGAGGCCAGACCGGGGTGGCTCTAATGCAGCGGTGGCCTCTATGAGCCAATCCATTTGTTAGAAACAGACTCGTAGATAGAGAACAGACTGAGAACTGTCAGAGGGGTGGGGGCCTGTGGGGCAGGATGAAAAAGTGAAGGGATTAAGGGGAAAAAAAGCCTCGTGGACACAGACAACAGCATGGAGATTACCAGAGGGGAAGTGGGGTAGAGGGAGGTGGAAGGGGGTAAAGGGGAGATAAATGGTGATGGAAGGAGATTTGACTTGGGGTGGTGAACCCACAATACAATATACAGGTGATGTGTTACAGAATTGCACACCTGAAACCTATATAATTCTATTCACCAATGTCACCACCCCAATAAATTAAAAAATAAAATGCAGGCATCAATTAAAAAATTCTAAGCCTATAAATGCCTCAACATTAGGAAATCACAATTATAAGGACAACCTACCTCAAACAGCCAACCAGCCTTCCAGCCCGAGCCAATCAAATAATTTCCTTGCTTTTGCTTCCACACTTGCTCTTGAAGGGTCTACCTGGCTCCTGTAGGCAGCGCACACCTAACCACCTCTGGTCTGGCACTGCCCCATTTGAGCTGACTTTTGCTCAAACTCATAAAATGTTTAATACGCCTCAGGTCATCTTTTAGCAGCATCAAGCAACTTTTAAAACACTTTAAAGTATATCAGACGGTCCTTCTGTCTTTCTGTTACTTTTCTTGTCCCTGGAGACCTCCCTCCCAGTGTCCCCCATCCGCCCCGCACAATCTGACTGGGCTGCTTCCTCAGTCCACTGCACAGTGTCACCTGGGACCCCTCTGCTACGGTGCTGAGTTGGATTCTCTGATTTCTGGCCATGCTATTTTCTTTTTCCCCAGCCCTTCCTTCCTTCCTTCCTTCCTTCCTTCCTTCCTTCCTTCCTTCCTTCCTTCCTTCCTTCCTTCCTTCCTTCCTTCC